>CM069448.1:53470666-53766582 GCA_035610835.1 Ophiura sarsii
ATGGTGAAAATGGCATTGAAATTTGAATATCTAATTACGTAATAGCGGTTATTTATAAAGAGAAATTGTTAAAAATCTGTTCAATCCACAAAAGTTTATGCATAATTGCCCTTTCTGTGCACATAGTGCTATTGTGTTCAATGACATTTCAGCTTTCTCATAGACTTAAGTTGAATAAAAAAAACACCAGTTTTTATGACAAGTTGCCTTTAAGCTGTTGCTATTTATGTACCGTTTGTTCAATTTCCATGCTATTTTCAACACATACCATTAGTAAAATACAAAAAAATATAAGATATGTTCAAGTTGACCCGAGTTCCGATATTATACCTGTGTCTAAAACAAGTGTAAACATTTCTTTGTGCAATTTTGTAAATATAATTGGCTTGTCATTTTTCTTTGACAGACTACTACTTTGTTCAGACGGTCAGAGGTTCGAGTCCCGCACCGGCTCATGTCCTTGCTTTTTAAGTTGTGATACGAATCAAAGCATGTTATGTTTGTTTGGGTTGTGGATAGTTGTGCTGCCTCGCTGTTATTAACTATTTTGAAATTTGGGCTTGAATTTCAATAACATTTTTACATATATGCCAGATATTACAGTTAAGGGATTAAAGGATGTATGAATAATCTTACAATGTCTCTGAAATTTGAGGGAAATCTGCCATTGCAAAAAGTGTTTCCCTTTTTTGACCACCCTGTATGCAAGAGTGAGCATTAAAGCTACACTTCATTTGTGCTGTGGGGAACTTATATTGACCCCCTAGAATGTGTGAAATTCATCTACCTCTCCCGCATCCCTCCCCCTGGCAGGTCCTTCAAAGCAACCGAAACATATATATATTACATGAGTAATGATGCAATATTCATGTACTATGGCATACTTCCATATCTTGGGACAAAACCAACTTTACGCCTTGTTAATGTCTGGACCCCATCTTGACTAATGCATTTTTCATACTTCTGTCCATTGTATGATGTCCGCCGCTGATGTAAGAGTGTTAAATTTTTCAGCGCCGCAATAAAAGAGTAGACGGAGTGTCCAAGAATGTGGCCAAATTCCCTCCAGCGAGATGAAATATAATCCACAATTCTACATCTCAAGAACACCACCGGACCTGCCAGGTATATGTGGTCTGATGCATCACGCCTGACCAAGATGGGGGCAGGGCAATAGCTGTCATCTTAAACATTTAGTTTGTCTACGTTAACTTGGCACTTACAGAAAGTGCCGGCTCAGTTTTTTTGTTGGGATCCTAACTATGAATATGTTCGTCCTTTAACAGACATGAATGAACTGATTGATACTGGAAAAGGTGAACTGTTTATATTTCTCATGATACTCTCTGAACAAACAAATCCTGTCATTATCCCCATGAAACTAATTGAAAAACTAGATATTCCGGTCCACTTTTAAAAGCTTTGAAACATCATGCAAAGCATTGATCTCAGACAACCTTTCCTTGAAGAACAAGTGGTTGTTTTTCTCAACACTGATGATAATTTTGATAATCCCATGTGTGTTGATAGCAATGCAACTACCATAAATAGGAATGAGGGATAGTTCAATCTTAGTCACTTTCTGGTCACAATAAAATCATCTAGTAACACTGTTGCCAAGTAACTAGAAGGTAGTGCTATCAACATATGAATCTAATAACAGAATTCATGTTACGAATTGAACATGGTGCACCAACTCTGAATATGTAGAACAGACCGGTTGCGAATCCGCTTTTGAAGTCTGTTCTGCTTGGCTACAAGTATAATCTGTATTCTTTGCATGCAAATCCAAAAGAAATAAAGAGACAAAAATTACTGTATTTGAGAATGTTTAACCCGACTAAATATGATAAATCTGTGGTGCTAGCAGGAATTTGTGAGTGGGGTGGTTGTTACCAACCTAATGATCATTGAGGCACGCCCCCCCCCCCCCTCCCCCACCACACCACACCACACCACACCTACTCACCCTTTGGACACGCCACTGATAAATTCGTTTTCAGAGCAGTGGCTAAACACCCCCAAGGCAAAGAGCAGACTCACTTCTAAATTGTTGACATGATGGTCTACATTGCATTGGTGGAACAGCCTGAAGGAAAACCAGGTCAGGTCTTTCATTTTGGCTGAAATATGAAATGCAGAAGTAGGCTCTTCGGCCAAATATAAATGCCTAATAATATGTATAAAACACTTGAGGTACATTTTGAAATTATGGTCCTGTCAAGGGTGCTCGATTCCGCTGGTTTGCTGCGGTATTAGGAAAGCAAATATTGGTTTGCTTCATCGAGAGCCGATAAAGCGCCCGGTTCCCGTCGGCTGATGCAGATCCAATTTATACTTTGTGGGAGTACGAGACGATGGGTTGACTTTGACATGCGACGGTTGACTTCCAGTGGAATTTCTGAATAAATGTATGCCATTACTTGAGTGTGAATCAACAAGGATTACAATATAATAACAATACAATGTTTATATGAATGAAATCCCGCTAATACATTCACCGCATTAGTATAGATTGTGCAGATAGTGCATAGGAATCCACGTCATGACTTAGGCAATGTTAACAATGCTGCAGCTTATCCCCCATTTTCGGGTTGCTTTTGGAGAATGCCAGATCACTTAATTTGGGTCCTTTCCACCCACTATGCGAATTAGGCTTATTTGACTCTTTTTTTCTGCATGATACATAAACTCCTTACTCCAAAATGCCTACAAAATCATACAACCAGAAGCACTTGCCAGCAGGCACAGAACACTTCTATCGACTGCTGCAACAACCCTCAGCTGTATACAGGAACTAAAATGGGCTATTCCATATGAAATGCATACACCCCCTATGTAGGACATGACTTTATCTTCCATACGGGGAGTGTAGATATCAAATAGAGTCACCCATGCAGTTAACCCCATTTGAAATTCACACTCCCTAAGGGGAAGATTAAGGTAATGTCTTCCATAAGGGGGTATATAGATTTCATCTGGAATAGCCCAAGGTTAGATTGGCGAGCCAAGCTCTCATGGCTGACCGGCTGAGTACCTGCTACCTTTAGGACCCGGGTTCGATCCCTGGGAAAAACTGGAGAATTTGGGTGCCACATTCCTGGGAAATGTGGCTATTTGGAGGGATATGCATTTTAAATTAAGTGATACAGAAGAAATACTATGGACATTTTGATGAAATTCAAGAGGAAATTTTGAATTTTTTCTAGTCCTGCTACTTACAAACTGTGCATCCAACTTTGACCACTCAAACCATCAATACTTATGCTTATGCATATTATACAATGAGTACATATATCAAATGGAACTTACTGATATCAAAAACAATAGGTGAGACCAGGCCGTGTTAGCCCTATTTTCATTTGATGTGGTCTGGAGACATCAATTTTAAAGATTGTATGGGCGAACCAACCCCAAGGGCATACACACCCCAATCTCCCCTACTTGGAACAATTCTTCCTATATACTGGAATGAAGAAAAAACAGTTGCTAAAATCCATCATAGGTAGTGCCATCTTCAAAGGCGTTCAACGAAACGTTGATTCCGCCTGAAGCCTAACTAAAACACTTATCCATTCTGTGTAAATTATATATCGTCATTATTTCATGATAATTTATTCACATAGAGCGGACAGTGTGGGGACAACGTTACTTGTTTGCACATGTTATGCGAGTGAGAGAGGAAGACAGTGGACGGAGCCTCTGGTCATCTCTTCAAATCATTTTCATGTTGGTGTGAGTGTGATGTGTGTATTTGCCTGCCACACTTCAGTTCTTGAGTTGGAGATCCTTCACGATGGCCCTAGCCCAATACTTTGATGATCTGGCACCACCCTTGTACTTTATACTGATATCGTAGTCAGTACTATTGCTGCGCCTAGTCAGTTACTATTGCTGCGCCTAGGCTCTGGAATTCACTTCCTAATCATATCCGTGCCTGTTCATCTCTCTCATCATTCAAAACTGGCCTCAAACTCATCTGATGTATATTGCGTATAATTAAGCTGTTTCAATTAATTTTGTGATTTATTGCATTGTATAATTGTTGCTTTTTTTATGCATTATTTGTATATGTATAATGTTCTCTGCTCTGGTTTCATTGTTTCTTTTGTTTAATTGCTCACTGCGCCATGAGTGCTTCGGCAGATTTGCGCGCATTATAAATGTTCAGTATTATTATTATTATTATTATTATAGTGATTCGTTATAGTAGATGGTCTACCCTACCTTAAAAGTGTATTGAGCCTTTGCCCACCTTGATAAATACAGGGTGTCTCAAAAGTTTTGATACCATCTTAAAGCTGTATATTTCTGGTAAAATAAGCTGCAGTGTAAAACTGAAATTATATTTGGATAACGAAATTATGCCACATTGGTAAAACATTTCAAACGAACTTGTTAAAAATATCACAATCAAGATGCTACAGGGCGAACGTGGGAAATATCTACCACTTTTCATCTTTTAAAAAGTCGTGAAACCCCTTAGTTTGTGCATTTTTAATTATTAAAATTACAGCTATTTTAGCGGGCATTTAATTTTGTGAATCTCAACATTTTACTGCCACTTTCAATGCAAACATTATCAGTTTTGCGGGTATTTCAATTCGCGAGTCCACATCCGTTGCGAAATATTTAAAATTAAATCCTTGCAAAATTACAGTACCTGAATAACACCACTACCGCTACATGTTCTGTAAATTTATCATTTTGAAGCTACATATTGGGAGGTAGAGGAAAGAAAATATTGTTGGTTAGCCATCAGCAGGGTAGTTATGCAAGTCCCGATGCCTTCAGGCGTAATTACCACTTGATCTGTCTTACATAAAATATGCGTACTTTGAGGAGGCTATGGACATTAGTTAACGAGCAGCGAGTGTCCTCATGCAAGTCATCCCAGTGTAATGATAGCGGGTGTTGATTAGACTTGAACTCTTCAGGCATCGTTGTCCTTGTGCAAAACTGATTAATATTACGCGCAGTGAATATGTGTAGGATTATGGAGAGTTTCTATTTTAGGAAAGCCCCTGACCCCCTACCCCCCCCCCCCCCCCCCCCCCCCCCTAAGTGAATTTAAAATAAGATTTGGTTGCTTAGAAAATAATATGCTAAGTATGAATAATGATAGCTTATTTTTTGGACTGATTTTTGCCAAATTTGGTGTCTCTGAACTGATTTTTGGACACACTAAAATTGTTCTGGATTGTACCTACTGCTTGAATTTTGAAACATAGGAGGTTGTAAAATGACCCGAAAAGGCAGTGGCATACCCAGAGGGGGCCGGGGGGCCCAGTGCACCCCCCTGAAATATCCTCGTCGGTACACACGAGTCTTCGTCGGTACATTTCTGATTTTGACCATGAGTTTTTTTGGCCGATTTTGAGGACAAAGTCACTTCTACCCCCCCCCCCCCCTTATCAAGATTTCAGCTGCTGACGGAGAAAGAAGAAGAAAAAAAAAGTCTGTAAAAAAGAATTGTCGGTACATCATACCGCTGATCAGTTTCGAAAAGCTGGGTACGCCACTGCGAAAAGGTATACAGCGTATACAACTATTCAGAGGGCAGACGCAGTCTATCCAGCTTCGTTAGCTCCACCCATGTTTTTAGCGCACATTAGTTTAGCTCTGCACATTGTACATATCCAGCACCCACAAAGCACACAGTACGTGAATACGCCAATGGCGGTCTGTACTTTAATGGAAGAAGAAGAAGAACTAATGACTATTTTTGTTACTGAAAATGGACCTCCGACAATGATATTTGCCATAATTAGAATCTCTGGACTGATTTTTGGCAAAACTAACTCTCTAAATAGTCATTATTTAACGCTGTATATCTTTTCGGGTAATTTTAACCCAAGGTATACAGCATTAAATAATTACTATTTATTTTGTTGGAAACGGACCTCAGACAATGATATTTAACCAAATTAGAAACTCTGGGCTGATTTTTGCCAAAACTAAAGTCTCTTAAAGGTAGATGTTCCGATTTTCAACTTGAAGTTTTCTATTCTACATGAAAGGTCATCCTTAAAAAAGTTGTGTTCCAAAGTTTGAGTTGCATAGCTCTAATGGTTCTTATTTTAGACGCTCAAGATGCTGTAAATTGTACCCATTGAGTAGTACACAAAATATATCGGTGGTTACCACTATTCGCGGTAATTCGACGTTATTTCATCGATTTCTCCGTAATTATACCGATTTAGGCCGTCAAATTTCAGTATGATGATGAGAAAAATACGAGCTTTCATATGATATGAAAATCTCTGTATGTTTGAAATAATTCTGTGTTACCAAAATGTGATCGGGTCATCTACCTTTAACTGATTTTGTCCAAATGTTATGCTCTTAATTGTAAAATCAGCTTGTAATATATACGGTTGTCCAACTATACAGCATTAAATAATTACTATTTATTTTGCTGGAAACGGACCTCAGACAATGATATTTAACCAAATTAGAAACTCTGGGCTGATTTTTGCCAAAACTGAAGTCTCTTAACTGATTTTGTCCAAATGTTATGCTCTTAATTGTAAAATCAGCTTGTAATATACGGTTGTCCAACTTTTGCTCACACAAAACGACTCAATTTTTTAATTTTTTTTTGTTGTCAAATTAGAATCTCTATGTAGACAGAATTTGGAGTAATTCTGTTATACCCTTCACAGAGGTATTCATAGTGCATGATTTTTAAGAAGCACACATACTACCGATGTTGGTGTGTAGGGTATAACAGAATTATGCCCAGAATGTTGCCATAATTGGGGTACCCTAAATTATATTTGCCAAATTTAGGTTGGACCAAATTATTTTTGCCTACACTAGAGTCTATGGATTCAAACTTTGCTCAAAGTTTGATGTTCTACATTGTAAAATGAGCTTGCAACGGAGGTCTGTAGTAATTCTGCAGACACAACATGATAGGAGAAAGGAATATTCATCAATCACCACTGGTATGTTGTAATTAATTATCCTGCGCGCAGACAAGAACCCCGAAAAAAGAATGATGTAGCTGCTGATGTACCTATACCCATAAGCTTTAGGGAGTAACACCCCCCTGGGAAATCACCATCAAGCCCCTGATTGTCAAACACACACTCAGTACATCTAAAGAAACGGCGCCAATGCTGTTAAGTGAATTATCGTAAGCGACCAGTTGATATCCACAGTGTACACTTGAGACACTGGGTGTCCACTATATTGTGTATACGCTGATGTGGCACGAGTGGTCAACCTGTTTTCATACGACCGGTTTAGCAGGTAACAACAACAATACTCATTTAGAATTCCCATTTTGTTAATTAGCATAATGGAATGGAACTGGCACTGTATTGACTCTAACATGTAATCTGTATTAGTTACTCTTTCCGGGCTATATTATTTAACATCTTTCAACGGGCTATTTTTAAGAATATTTCAAATTCAGATTTTCACTGAAATTTCCAACTTCAAGTCTAGCTCATGTTTTAATTATCAATTGCATGTTTACATGGTGATTGCATTTAATGGAATTCAACAATTTTGACATTTTTGAAACATTTTGGAATGTCATCTTTAGACGCCTGCCGCGTGGAAAGTGTTAAAACTAGTGCCCGATTCATCAAGAGGAAGATCTTGTCCCCATATGTTTCTAAGAAAAAACGAATAAAAGCATAGTAGAGGACTTTCGAGACTTAACAAAAACTGAACAAACTGAAAACAACCTTTAAGTGAAAACAAAGTCAGCAATGAGCAGTAATAATGACAGGGTCCCTACAGACATTGAATAAAATTCCAATGCTTCTTGTTTTAGATCAAGTGCATTGCTATCTATTGAAGATAGCAATTGATAAACTAAGGAATCATGAGTACATTGAGTATTGCTATATACGGAAGAAAGCATTTGATGATTTATGCAAATATGAGTAAATTTAGCATTACTATCTACTGAAGATAGCATTTGATGAATTAAGAAATTATGAGTAAATTAAGTATTACTATCTACTGAAGATAGCATTTGATGAATTAAGGAATCATGAGTACATTGAGTATTGCTATCTACGGAAGATAGCATTTGATGATTTATGCAAATATGAGTAAAATTAGCATTATCTACTGAAGATAGCGTTTGATGAATTAGGAAATATGAGTAAATTAAGTATTACTATCTACTGATGATAGCATTTGATGATGTATACAAATATGACTAAATACAGCATTACTATCTACTGAAGATAGCATTTGATAAATTCAGCAAATACAAGTACATTTAGCATTACTATCTAAGGAAGATAGCATGTGATAAACCTTAGCCATCATTCTAAATAAGTATTTATCTACTGGCGACCAAGCTAGATCAAAATAAACAATCATACAGAAATTAAGTATTGCTAATTATAAGTTAGCCTCATAATGCTATGGACATAATTCGATCAATGTGTGCGTACATGTGTATGTAAACCCGGAAGTGCGTACTGGACGCTTTCAAAAACTTAACATGCGCATCATGATTGGTCAATCGGGAAATCCTGCATTTGGGCGCAGCTCCGCAAACAAAACAAAAACACATTCGCATGAAATATTTTGAATTTCGTCTATAGCATTAAGACAGTGACTTATACCTACTGAATTGGCATTTTGAATTTACAAGAAAATTGAGTATCACTATCTACTGATAATAGCAGGTGATAACTTAGCAGTCTTTAGTAAATTGAATATTGCTATCTGCTGAAGATATATTTTGTTCATCTCACACCGTGCAGTGACATCAGAGGGTAGTCTGGTGATCAATGCAGCGTTTAGGCGCAAGTTCCCTGATTCGACTTTAATTGCCTGGGTACCAGAGTTTAAAATACTGTCGGGGCTACGAGGTCTATTTTGAGCAAATTCTGCAAAAAATTGCCCCCTTTAATACATTTCACCATAGGCCAACATTTTATCTGAGGCTATTTTGTGAAAACTGGGGGCTAATCGCCCAAAATTTGTTAAGGCAGGGGTTCTCAACATTATTTAATGGAGCACAACAATTATGAGCCTGGTCCTATTCTTTGGAACGCTTGGTCCAATTCTTTGGAACGCGTGGTCCCATTCTTTGGAATTCACTTCCAAAAAAACTAAAAGAATCAACATCTATGAACCATTTCCGAAACCAACTTAAGAAAAACCTCATCCAAAAATATGAGTAATTCGTTTTTTGAGCTTGTCCTTGGTATGTCTTGTCTTGTTTAAGTCGTTGTCAGTTTTTGTTTTCTTCATTTAGTAAATAAGTATCATGTATTGTATTGTATTATAATTAACATGTTTAAAGGGTAGGCTATTTACAGGTCTTATTGGCTTTCCAGCCTATACTCCTCCATACGCTTTTGTTTGTTTTTAAGTTATTTTTGATGTAGTGGTTTTTTTTTAATGGAAATCAAGTTTTGATTTGATTTGATTTGATTTTGAGATAATATGTATGATGAAGGGCCAAATGCACATATTTTTTTATGTCTTTCTTTATATTTTTTGAGGAGTCCCGGCACCAACCACCATTGCGCCACCAGTTGAGAAGCCCTGGTCTAAGTTGTACACCTGTAAGCCGATGAAATTTGTACAGCCAATGAAGATCCAAACACTCTTGCGAAGCTTATTTGACTTAACATTTTTATACCAATATCTCTCTTACCTGCAATCAGCACGGGTCAGCAAATTAAGTATGTGGAAAAAAGAAGAAAGAGAAACAAAAAACAATAGGTTAGTTAGTTTGCCTAAACTAAACATGGTAGGCTTATATTATTTATTTTTTTATTCTTGCAGTTATGTTCTGGCAAAATTTGGTAAAAATCAACAGCTTGGCAACATTAATTACAGACGCCTCTTATATTTGGAGAGGGAAAAAGACCTGCAACAGTTTGTATCTAGCGGGCATTTTAAAATTGTTATAGAAGGGTTACAAATATTCTTTTTAAAAGACATTCCCAGGGACCAAAGCAATGGAAATACAGGGCGAGTCAAAATATTCAGGTCCAGTTTTCAAAAATTCAGGGTAAATACTAACTTCTTGTCAAAAACTGGTAAATCTTGTCATTGTATATATAAGAGTAGAAATACTTATTTATATAAGAGTAGGAATACTTCTTCATACTTGGTGATGTTTTCAAGACAATACCATATTCCATGCCAGAATTACAAGATAATGTACGAAAAAGCGTGGAATCCAAAGTGTTCCAAAATTATTCATACAACACATCAAACTGTTTAAATTGTATAAATAAACAGAATTTGATAATCATAAAATTTCTAAATACCATCTTGCTAGGCAAGGCAACACAATATAAATATTCATTTTGCATTTAACTGGTTTAAAAAATCTGTGAAATCAGGACCTGAATATTTTGACTCGCCCTGTAGTGTACTGTAAGTCCAAAATTTGTTTCAAGTCTCTGACAGAATAAAATGCCCCATTTAGTTATTATAGGACACTTTATTTTACCATGCAGTTGATGAATACCTGGGACATAAACACTTTCTATGCGGCAGGTGACTGCAGACGACATTCCAAAATTTCACAATTTCTTTTAAAAATTTCAAAATTATTTAATTCAATTACCATATTTGGAATCACTGTGAGAAATGCATTAAAAGTACAAACATGCCTAGTTTTGGTGCAGTAATCCTTGAGACAGACCTTGAAAGTTAGGAAAGGTTTCTGAAAAATCTTGTTTTGTATTTGGTAAAACCAATAGCCGCGTGGAAAGTGTTAAGTGCCAGTACACTTTATCCAAAGCAACACATAGTGAATGCACTCCAACTCCATCCCACAACATTTTTTTCTCAACTCCCCCATAATACAATCATTACTAAACAAGTCGGACACTAGCCTCCATTACAGGCGAGAGAATCAAAAGACACTTAATCCAAGATACTGACCGTATACATGTCTGCTATACTAGCCGTGGTCATGACTGCCCGATGAATATTTCAACAAAATAGCCGTAAAACATTGAAATTTTAATGAATCTGTCATCTATCATCTATATTTAGATAGACTAGTGAATAACAATGAGCTAGTAGGATATTTATCACACTTCGAGACCAAGACTCTAAACCAAATTCTTATACAGGTAATAATGGGTCATCGATTCAACGGCATATATTCTCTATGGCAGGCTGCATTCTGTGACATCATTTTTGTGCCCTATTTGTTTATTCTGAGTAACTCTTTTCGATGCAGGTGTCCAGTTAATCATACTGATGTCGTTAAAGGTATTTCACCTAATAGATACTTGGATTTTATACTTAGGGAGATGGGAGCGCATTTACACAGATATTCTCATTTTTTTTGGAGGTTGCTTAAAGACTGAATTCAACCTGAAAAGATCAAGATGGCCATTTAGGAGTGTGGAGAATCACTATGATTCAAGGGCACCACTCAAGCTGCACAAGAAAGCAGGACACTTTGAAGAGATGAATGAAACCAATCACAATATGATTAACCCTAACCCGACAGGCGGTTTGTAGGATTAAAATTGGAGAGAAATAATGACTAAACAAATGGGGTTTGCTGCCCCTGGGGCTTGAACCCGAGCCGCCGTGGTCAGAGTCCAGGTGATCGTTCATCAAGCTAAGGGGGTCGGGCTAATAAAAAAAAACTTTTGTATACCTTTCTGCAATTGCCTAATGAGATAGAGTGGGAGATGGGGGTGGGGGCTACCGGCGCAGTGCTTTTGTTGGATTTGGTGTAAGAGTTTACATTCCATTAGGTTGCTGCAATCTTGTAACACAATATTGCGTACTTAGTTGTACAGTTTGAGTATTACTATCTACTGAAGATAGCATGAGATTAAAATAACAATACAGCCTACTGCTGCAATAACCACTTGACCTCCCTAACCCGAACCTTCCTCATCACTACAAAACACTACATAACCAGGTGCTGGTAGCGCGCGCTTCCCCAGCTTGTGGCAGAAGGAGAAAGAGACTGATTGGATCAGACCATTGATCATTAACCCTAACCTTCCTCATTCCTACAAAACACTACACAACTAAGTGCTGGTAGCGCATGCTTCCCCAGCTTGTGGCACAAGGAGAAAGAGACTGATTGGATCAGACCATTGATCATTAACCCTAACCTTCCTCATTACTACAAAACACTACACAACTAAGTGCTGGTAGCGCATGCTTCCCCAGCTTGTGGCATGAGGTGAAAGAGACTGACTGGATCAGACCATTGATCATTAACCCTAACCTTCATCATTACTACAAAACACTACACAACTAGGTGCTGTTAGCGCACACTTCCCCGGCTTGTGGCATGAGGAGAAAGAGACTGACTGGATCAGACCATTGATCATTAACCCTAACCTACTTTATCACTACAAAACACTACACAACTAGGTGCTGTTAGCGCACGCTTCCCCAGCCTGTGGCACGAGTAGAAAGAGACTGACTGGATCAGACCATTGATCATTAACCCTAACCTACTTCATCACTACAAAACACTACACAACTAGGTGCTGTTAGCGCACGCTTCCCCAGCCTGTGGCACGAGTAGAAAGAGACTGACTGGATCCATTGATCATTTAAAACCCTAACCTATCACTACAAAACACTACACTACTACATGTAGGTGCTGGTAGTCCACACTTCCCCAGTCTCTATCTTGTGGCGCTATCAGACGGGCTATCATATACGTAGAAAAATACCACTCGGACGACCCACAATCTTGTTCAAAACCTGTTGGGACACTTTACACATACGCACGGAATATCTACCAAATTGAGTAAAGCTTTCAGTTGAACATGTTGAAAGTATGATATTTCAAACTAGTTGATGTAAAGTCCCCCCCCCCCCCCCCCCCCAACCCCCAAAATCAATGTTGGAGCGTATCTATACTACAGCCCTTTGATGGACGATGCTCTTATTCGGACCAACATTGAGTTTAGGGGGAGGGACTACCATTTTCGCAGTGCATGCAAGAAGTGTCCCAACAGTTTTGAACATGATTGTATTAAAGCATTGCAAAAAATATGTACTGAATTCATACACTTCCTTATAACTCCTTTAAAAATGTTTAAAATTATCTCATATTTGGCAATATTAGTCAGCGATAATGTACGGAGAGTATAGTTTAATTAATAAAATACTGGGTCAGCACTATCTTCAATTTAAAGGGGCATTGTCTGAATCACGCACCTAAATGGTACTTTTAACAAAGGCATCTTGATAGGATATAGGTAAAACAAAATATTATCATTAAGTAAACTATTGATTTTGATATAACAATCTTTGATCGCAATATCAGAAGTATATGATGGGCCGGGTTGGTGTGTGTGGAGACGGGGAATGGGAGGGGGGGGTTGTGTGGTGTTTGTATGGTTCGGGTGGTGTTTGTATGGTTCGGAGAATAACCAAAAGCGCAAGTTCTGAACGAGTCATATCGCATATTATATATTATACCCATTCGTATAAACAAATACAAAAAATTCACTTTAAATTTAAAGGTGACAAAGATTCCACGGCACGTGGAATTAAAGAAAACAGCATAACAAACGAAAACAAAGCAATAACAAACACGACGAACTTTGCGGGAGTCGAACCTCCAACCTTTGCATTCTAAAACAGATCACACGCCACTAAGCTAACAGAGAAGTCAGCTTTTTAAAGAGGATTTTTGGTTATCATACACTAGCGCCGTAACGGTCAACCACGGTCCACACATCATTACAATAGAACGCTATGCACGGTCTACCAAAATTAAAAGAAAGGGAGTACTGATCATCCTTTTCTATTCATTTTGGTAGACCGTGCATAGCGTTCTATTGTAATGATGTGTGGACCGTGGTTGACCGTTACGGCGCTAGTGTATAATAACCAAAAATCCTCTTTAAAAAGCTGACTTCCCTGTTAGCTTAGTGGCGTGTGATCTGTCTTAGAACGCAAAGGTTGGAGGTTCGACTCCCGCAGAGTTCGTCGTGTTTGTTATTGCTTTGTTTTCGTTTGTTATGTTGTTTTCTTTCATTCCGCGTGCCGTGGAATCTTTGTCACCTTTAATTTTAAAGTTGATTTTTTATTTGTTTATATTACGAATGGGTATTTTTTGTTGACCGTGGTTATTCGTCTGAAATGCGAAAAATACATTATTATTTTGAACAGTATGAACGTGTATATAATTTTAATCGGGTAGACCGGTAATGATAAGTGTATTCCAGTACTTGAACGTCTTAGGAAGAACATCGGTTTAACAAGATACATTGTTATACCATGGGTCCCTATTAGTACAGCACATTGCCTTACTAGTGTTGTGGATTCAACTGAGACCGCGGAATTATCACTTCCATGGGTTCGAATCTCGGTACAGCGGCTTAGTTTATTTTTTCAAATTTTACTTCAAAGGTTTTGAAAAATTAAGATTTGAAAGAATTGAGTCGACCAGGACCGTAACATATTTGTCTTCTTCTTCTTGCACCCCTCCCCCTACTACTCATTCATACATAATATACACGGTGCTGTACAATATTTGTCTACAGGGACAACGGTTTAGTACGTTGCGTCGGATAGCTATCTTCAGAAGATAGTAATATAGCAGTAATGAGTAATCGACAATAGGCCCATGCCTTAGGTGATATCTCTTTGTAAAATACCATCTTAAAGTCAAGTTTAAGAACAAAGTGATCTGACTATAACCAGGACAAGAGTATACAGTGAAGTTCAAGTCAAAGTTCTGAGGATAAGTAATTGAAATCAAACAGCTAACATGCGCTTTATAAAGCATGGCTTTTAAATGAAGATAATTCGGTTTAATAGAAAAAAGAGCGATCTCGTTCATGAATAAGACACTAAGGTCTTTGTTTCTGAAAACTAAAACAATTCTAAGAAATTATTCCAATGTTGTTCTCATTGTAGCCAAAATGTCTGGGTCATATCTAAACATACCAGACGGAGTCACGTGCGATCAGGGACGATGATGTCATCGCTTGTAACACCCGCCGCTTTTAATAAGTTACTTGTAAAGTATGAAAATGTATCAAAACCATGGTTATTTATGTTTTTTAATTAAATATGTATACGCAATTGACATGAAGTTCAACTCAGAATGTTAACGAGATAATGTGCTTCATTTCTTAAAAAGATTGATTCAAATTGAAGCTACCGGTCTCGAGATATAAGGATATTCGTATTTTTTATAGCCCATTTTTCCACTTCTTTAATACAATCTTGTTCAAAACCTGTTGGGACACTTTACACATACGCACGGAATATCTACCAAATTGAGTAAAGCTTTCAGTTGAACATGTTGAAAGTATGATATTTCAAACTAGTTGATGTAAAGTCCCCCCCAACCCCAACCCCCAAAATCAATGTTGGAGCGTATCTATACTACAGCCCTTTGATGGACGATGCTCTTATTCGGACCAACATTGAGTTTAGGGGGAGGGACTACCATTTTCGCAGTGCATGCAAGAAGTGTCCCAACAGTTTTGAACATGATTGCAGGTTCGTTTCATGGCACTGACAGATCCAGACTTTCTCGCTTTGTTTGACCACTTTTTCTATTCCCAAAACCCCGCCTTGGGAATTAGGATTAACAAGAGTATCAATGCGAGGCTACAATGGCCCCTCGTTTATATCCAATAGTGACAATTTATACACACTAATTCAAGTTGTTGTATGCATTAGTACTGTCTCTTTCCATATTCACAATGGTTACTGAGCATGACCTGGGCAGGTTGGCCTGGGCACCAAAGTATGAGTAAGGAGTAATACATGATTATACTTGATACCCTTACTAAAATGTTTGATATCCTGTTCCATGTATGTGTGTGTGGGAAGGGGGGGGGTGCTGCCAAATAGGGTCCAATTTTTCAATCATCTGGTAAATATATGACCCCTTTTCATAGCCATTTTGTTTTACACAGAAATGTTAGCAAAATCTTGTCAACTATGTAGGAACATTATGGGTCTCTGGTAAATATATGGGTCCATTTTCCCCCCGAAAATACATAAATGGTTAGGCGTAAATGTTTGGGTCAATATTCATTTTGCTGGCGGCACACCCCTACCTCCCCCACACACACATCACACTCTGGACGTGGATTGCACCGGGCTGAACTGGGGGCTCCCAACCTAAAGGAGCCTTTCCTTTCATACAGGCTTAATTTTCGTGATTAATGATATGATGCGGTTGCTTGGGAGAAACCATAATATGCAGTGCATCATAGGGAAAAGCCAATGTCCAAAGCCTGCGTAATACAAATGCAACACATATTCATATTTTTGTTGTTTTCTAGAAAAAATGAGTTGGGCAATATTATCGAAGCAGGCTGACGATGTGATGTTGCACGAAAGCTAAATATATATGTAGATGTTAGAATCACAAGTACTCTAACCAATTTGTTCATGTAATGCATATTAGTAACTCATGGTTACTGGTTCAAGCCAGGGCTCATACATCTGTTCCGAATTATGATACTGCCATAGGCTTTGTATTATGATCAATATGATCAGTGGCTCGTAACAAAGTTAGCGTGAGCCAGTTGACCTGGCAACGGTTATATTCTACACGTGCTACGCCAGCAATTAGAAATGACATTCAAAGCCAGGTAAATGCAACTTTCCTGGTACAAATCATTCTTGGACACCCTGTGTTTTTAACACTTTCGAAGCGGCTAGTAGTTTTACCAAATACAAAACAGATTTTTCAGAAAGCTTTCCCAACCTTTAAAGTCTATCTCAAGAATTACTGAACCAATACTAGGCATGTAAGTACTTATTTTAATGCATTTTTCAATAAATTTGACATTTTTTAAACATCTTGCGAAATTTTAGAGTGTCGTCTGCAGACGCCTGCCGCATAGAAAGCGTTAAATGGTTACTCTTCTTAAATAGCACTTTTTATGACTGCTTTACATTTAGCATTTGTTAAAACATGAATCAGCGGCTATAGGGCAACTTGCAACTGTTCTTATCACATGCCACAAGGCATAACATTTTGGGGAACAGATTTTTCAGAAAGCTTTCCCAACTTTCAAAGTCTATCTCAAGAATTGCTGAACCAATACTTGACATGTTATGTTAGTACTTATTTTAATGCATTTAGCATTGTGAATTCAAATCTGGTAATGAAATTCAATAATTTGGACATTTTTAAAACATTTTGCGAAATTTTGGAGTGCCGTCTGCCGCATGGAAAGTATTAAAGGATACTCTTCTTTTATGACTGCTTAACATTTAGCATTTGTTAAAACATGAATCAGCGGCTATAGGGCAACTTGTAACTGTTCTTTTCATATGCCACAAGGCCTAACACTTTGACAAGGACCCATTGAGAGTTAATCGAGAGTTGAATAAGTAATGACTAATCCTGGATAATCATGAATTAGTAATGACTAATCCCGGATAATCATGAATAGTAATTGTGTCGCTGTTCTGTCAAAACCTCAAAATGTTTTTTCCGGATTAAGTGAAACATTAATGAACATTTGTATCATGATTATGATTATTATCCTGGAGTGCGTAACTTCTTACAGAGTTGAAACCGGTCCGGGCCCCTCGAGCGGGCACCAGAGAATTTCTGAATGTTAGATATATTCTGAGGCCATTTTCGTCTATCTGGTAAGAAAAATGGCTACATTTGATCAATAATAATAATGAAACATTAATGAAAATTTGGTATTTTAGGAGTGATGCGCAACTCAATTTTAATTTCAAGCATACATGTATGAATTATTTGCGAAAAATATCTTATGAATAATTTAGATGCGCTTTGAGGCCAATCCATCGACTAAGATCATCTTTTTGATTTTCGTCGAAAATGTGACTTTCATACTTTTGGACGAAAAAACCCTTCTAAAGAGAAGGAAATTGATACTCTCCATGGAACCTTCAGAAGTTATGTTTGAAATAATTTTAATTTTAGGCATATGAATTATTTGCGAAAAACATCTAATGAATAATTTAGATGCGCTTTGAGGCCAATCCATCGACTAAGATCATCTTTTTGATTTTCGTCAAAAAATGTGATTTTCATACTTTTGGAAAAAAAACCTTCTAAAGAGAAGGAAATTGATACTCTCAATGGAACCTTCAGAAGTTATGTTTGAAATAATCCTTTACCGTCTGATATTTCTTCCTTTTTCTTTCTTGTTCTTCCCATAGTAACTTTTTATTCCTTTTTCATCCCTCTTTTTTATTTCCCCCATCAACCTTTCTTTTCTTTTCCTTTCCTTTTTATTAAAAACTTTATACCTTGGATCCGCTGCTGAAAGCAACCGTTATGCATAACCAACAGTTGGGCAGTCTTATTTTTACACACTGGCAGGCCGGAAAAACATACAACGATACCATACATTTTGTTTCTGTCAACAGATATCAAAGTCAATAGATGCCATGATACCACACAAATGACAAGTTAAAGTCAGATTACGTCAGAACTACAGCTGATGCTCTATACAACTGATCCTATAGCACCTTCCCAGACATCATTAGACATCATTCTAGTCACTGAGCACTTTGACAGACATAGACTCTGTTACAGTCTCCTTTTAACTTGGCACTTTTACAGACATATCATAACCTCCATTCAAATTGCCTATACGCATTATACTACATTAACAGCTACATCCAACCCAGCTACTTTCTTTTCATCAACCTTGTCCTTTCAGTTTGATTGGCTAAGTCACCTTAGCCAATCAAACTGAAAGAAAGGACAAGGTTGATGTAAAGAAAGCAAAATATCTTGTGAATATATAGATTGAATCGTATATCCTCTAGACTACCCTAATCCAGTGTCCAGCGAGAGAGTCCAATTTAGTTAGGCCAAATCCATGCTCATGACAAATACATGATGGTCAATTATGATCATGTCCACCATTTCTTAACGCTTTCCACACGGCAGGCATCTGCAGACGATATTCCAAAACTTCACAAAATGTTTCAAAAATGTCAAAATTATTGAATTTCATTACCACATTTGGAATCTCAATGAGAAATGCTTTGAAATAAGTACACACATGCCTAGTATTTGGTTCTGTAATGCTTGATATAGACCTTGACAGTTGGAAAAGGTTTTTGAAAAATTTGTTTTGTATATTATGGTAAAACCAATAGCCGCATGGAAAGTGTAAGACTGGTCCAATAAGTAAGTGTTTGGAAGTGACTTTATTGCATGTTCCATATTTCACTTGCACTGAACAGTGAAGTAGCTTTACAATTGAAGCAATTACGCACGCGTATGTATGTTTTGTCTTTCAAGCGTATGTGTACTCGCCAGTCAGTGCCTCGCACGCTTGTGTACGGCAATTATTAAATGTTGCAGTCATGTCAGTGGCTAGTGATAGATAAATAAATTCTAGTGATTGCGATCACATTATGATATCGCGCACATAACTCACTGCTGCAGTCAAGGAAGAATAATGGATCTACGGCACATAATCTCCTGGCCCCAGTTCGCCATGCGTGGGCGCACTTCGATCAGGTTGCGCACGCATACTTGAAAACTCACAAAAAGCACCTGATTGGTCAAATTCAAACTGAAGCCTTTTTAACGATCGTCATGCTGCGCCGTAACCACCGACGCAGTGGTGCGTGATGGTGCATGAATAAGCTCATGTTTATTCACATGTTTTTCAGTTCTCACGTTTGAGCACCATCCAATCAGAGCTGTGAGGTCGAGATTACGTAGTGCGCACCATGGATGCCTGTTGTACCGTTTTGAAATGAGGTTGAGCTCGCATACTTTACGCGAGCTCAACCTCATGTGACGTGCGTCCATTGGTCCTATGGCACAAGAATGTTGTTGTCCATCACTAAAATAATTATCAGGGGCACGGAGAGATTGACGATAAAAATGAAATTTGAAGTAGAACAAAATAATTTCAATAGAAAATATATAATAGAACTCTGAAACGTTATATTTCATGGGAAAATGGTTGAAGTGATGGCACTAGATAGACTTTCGGGCGAAGCCATATCACCTGTAATCTGGAAAAACCTAGTAAGTCAAATTTTGGAGAAAAATAGAGTTAGACCCATAATTGGACTTGATAGGTGTTTCCCCTTTTCCCCTTCAGTTTATCAAGTTAAAGTGTGTGAAACTCTTCCCTGTCGGCAGTTTTTCATCTGGAGGAACCTAGTATGAAAAAACCTAGTCTGGAATAAATATGGGAACAGTTTTCCTTTGGTTTTCTCAAATTTGCATTCAACAGACTTACTAGGTTTTTCCAGATTACAGGAAATGTGCCAAATTCTGCTGATAATTTGGATGTGATCTAAACTGCTCACAAACAGTTAGGAAACTTTTTTTAATCAAGTATATTTTTATTATTTATTACCCTCTTGTATTATGTTGCATATCAATGGAAAGCTGAAGTGTTCTTCTTTAAAATGATACAAAATGTGCAATGATGACATGTTGCTGGACTTGGCCACATTAATGAGAATGAGACAAAGTCACAAATCAAATGTGCCAAAATTAGCGATTTTGTGTTACTAGCTGTGTGAACGAACAAATTGACATTGTAATGAAAACAAGCAAGACAACTTAATTACTGATCTTAATCCACTTTAGTGAGACAAGAACTGAGTTCAGTAACGAGTGGATGATCCGAAGGCATCTTGCAAATACCCAAACTATGTTTTTTCTAAAGAGATGAGGGGTAACTTGTGTGTGTTGTGCTCACTGGTGCAAATCTTTGTGTAACTGCACCATTCATGGTTCTCAAGCATGACCGGTTTGATTATTATTGATCATTACCTATTGACTGTTTAGCACAGATAACGGTAATTTTGGCACATTTGATTTGTGACTTAGCCTCATTCTCATTCATGTGGCCAAGTTCAGCAACATGTAATTATTGCCAATGTGGTATAATTTTAAAGAGGAACAATTCAGCTTTCCATTAATATATAACATGTACAAAGAAGGTAATAAATAATAACAAATATACTTGATTAAAAAAAAGTTTCCTAACTTTTTGTGAGCAGTTTACATCAAAATTACCAAATTGTGAAATATTACATGATATACTGCGAATTAAGGTAAACGGTTTCAGATGGTAGTAAGTATAACGCCTAAGTATTACTTTGGTGCAAAAAACAACAACAATTTCCAGGGCGCACTCCCATACATATCTATCAATGCCCCTTTAATTGGACTTGTAAATAGAATGATTTCCTTTTTACCCCTTCGTCCTCAATATACCTTTCACCAGACTCAATTTATATATTTTATTTACTTCACTAGATACTTGCTATGGACCTCCGCTACCCGCTCCAATATGGACCTCTAGGGAAAGACCATTTGTAATCATGTTTATCAACCTCCAGTACCAAGCAGTTTCAAATCTTCACTAGACTCTATCCCCATCCTGTACACTTCAGTAGACTCCGACCAGATCTCCAACCTATACACATCATCAATATTCTCTTAACAATCAATGTGTTACTTTACTCCAGAGGGCACTCTTCATAAATATCTAATGCCCAAGATTAAATCCAAACAATCCGTAACATGTGCAGAATGAATTTTTCTTTTTTTTCTTCAAAACCACCCCTCTCCCTCTCCAGACAACCCTATACGCAATTGCGATATTGACATAAATTACGTCTTCCAGTGCCGGCACGTGAATAAATAACAACAACTACTATGTGTTAATAAATTCAGACTATTTCCAGCGAAGATGGTTACGAGCCCGTAATCCCCCTGTAAAAGAGCAAGCAACCACACTAGCGTTCAATGACCAGCTAGAACACAAGGGAAACTCTAGCCTTACTGGCTTGCTAATATTGCATGAGATAGTGATATTTCGGTGCGCTAACAGTACTTGATGATGATAGTGATGACAGGTGTTCACGTAATCCATAGCCAATTATTGCATACCAATTAGTCTACCGATCCGGCCCCATCACCGGCCAAACAAGAGGTCTAGTAAATACCTTGATATTACTGGGATATTCTCAACAAATATTTGAGATATTTTGTGCTACCATTTGCCAACTTCACAGCAAATTTTTGTTCCACGGCAAACCACAACTAACGGGGGTCTTTAAGAGGACCGGTAAATTGTGACGCTAGAATATTCACAAATTTCAAATATTATTTAAACTTCGGCAACCCAGTTTGAGTCATAGCAAATCAATGCGCACCGATTCGAATCAATGCAATCCGGTCCCAATTGCTGGCCAACCAGAAGCTGTATTGTGAAGCTAGAATTTTCAACATTTCAAAATAATATTTGCCGACTTACCAACCACATTTGTTCCAAAACAAATGATAAGTTTTTCTATCAGGCCCCATTACCGGATGACAAAGAACCGGTAAATATGATGGAGCAAGACTCTTTATAATATTCAATTAATATTTCAGATTTTAATTTCAATGCTATCATTGGCCAATTTTTTAACATATTTTGTTCCATAGCCAATTACTTCATGTAACCAAGAATGTCACAATTCTCAACAACAACAAAGAATTTAAATGCTACCATTGGCCAATTCTGCAACCAAATTTGTTTCATAGCAAATTAACATTAACACTTGTTGAGTACTCCAAATTACTACGATGCGGTACGCTGGTTCCAATCGCAGTAGTTTTTCCCTGAAATAATGGCCCCAGGCTATATATACTTGGCGAAGTATACTGATCCATGCATGGTTGACCCCCATGGCCCAGTGGTAAGTCGTTTACCTCTGAACCCAGAGGTCAGGGGTTCGAGCCCCGGGGCCGTGGGGGCCCTTTTTCCCCTAGCTTTTTGGCCGCAATTAAATATTTTGTTGGAAAATGTGCCTCAGGGTTTAGGGTTAATGTGTACCAGTTACTAATAGTCCTTCTATCCCAAGTTGCCCGGCCAACCAGAAGTAAATATTGTGAAGCTAGAATTTTCAAAATTTCAAAATAATATTTTAGATTTTCTTGGAAACCATTTGCCGACTTTACAACCACATTTGTTTTACCACATTTGTTCCAAAACAATGATTAGTTTTCCCATTTTTGCCCTTATCACCGGATGGATGACAAGCCAAAGGATCAGTAAATATCACGCAGCAAGAATATTTATAAAATTCAAATTATATTTCAGATTTTCAAATTACCATTGGCTAATAGGCGTTATTCATAATTGATGATTTCTTGTCTAAAGAGGGAGACATACTCGATAAACATACAATCTCGTACTTTTACTGCAATGTAATGAACTGTGAACTTCTACATTTTCCTAGATAGTGTCGGTTACCAGCAAACATTTCTTTTCAAACTAGTAGAAAAGATAGTTTATACGTTCAAGTTTATTTCACGAATCTATTATTGGACATGAAAAATGGACATTTATTAACCCTAACCAGTAAAGCTAGTTTTTTGTGCGTATCGGGAGAGGGGGGAAAAAAACTTTTTTTTTACCCGAAAAATCACCCAGCACACCCCGGGATTCGATCGCGGGACCATCCGCACCCAAGTCTGTCCCTCTACCAACTGAGCTAACTCCCTAGCGCATATGCGGGCACAAACTCCGTGCCCACATATGCCTGCGGTAGGTGACGTCATCGAGGCAATGCCGCAGCACGTGCGTGGAGACAGTTTCTGGCAGTGAGATTTAGTGAGATTCAGCTGGGTTAGGGTTTTAAGATCAAATATTGAACAACTCAGAAGTATGAAGCACTTTTACGATTAGTGCAAAGTTCACCACATTGAAAAACTACATCATTCTCGTCTCGGCTACATCGTTAGCCTCGTTTTGGGAGCACTACTAACATGCTCAGTTGGCTAGCACGGCCCTCTTTTGACGTAAATGGGCCAATTATGAATAATGTCTATTTGAAACATATTTTGTTCCATAGCCAAACACTTAATGAACCCAAGAATTTCACATTTGTGACATGATCAGGCAAAATGAGTCACGTCGACAATTTTGAATTTTGATATTTGTCTTTGAATTTTGATATTTGTCTATCATTCAAAGGCAGGTGAATAATGCTACAGTATGATCCAATCCCCACTAAAATCGAACATCTAGTTTTAGAAGATACAAACAGTCTACCAACTGAGAAAAAAAAATTAAAACATAAGAATTTGTCACTTCTTTTTACCTATAACACAAAATCAATATTCCCGATATACGACTCATTCCGCTTGATCGCGTCACGTTTCACAAACATATTTTAGATTTTCTGTGTTTCCATTGAGCAACTTTGCAGCCCATTGTATACTATAGCTAATTGTATACTGTATATTGATCGCCGATGAGTCTTTCTAGATGAGTCTTAACCAGAGAACCAGTCAATTTATTGTAAAGACAGCACTGTCATAGTACTCAAATAAAATAATATAAAGGTGAAAAGAATCAAAGCTTTGAACCGACTCTGATAGAGAAGCGTTCACTTTCTTTATTTTCTCTTCATAATTTTAGTTGTAATTGTCTTCTCAAAATTTGGCTTGACACGATCAGGTACCATCTGATGTACCTGGTCACTTATTGACCAGCCAAGTTTTTCATATAAATCTCCCTTTATCAGGTTTTCTAAGGCACACACAAAACCAATGCTTTAACCTTTCAGTTATAATGAAACATTTCACCCACATTACAAGCCTATAGTTCATTATACCCTTTATGGCCGTTCTTTTTTTTAATGAAATCCGTTGGAACAATACAAAAGCAGGCTTTATAATACAACTTTAAAGAACACTACACTAGATGAGCAGACTGTATCAGGCTATTTTATTTGTTGCACCGAGCAAATTCTACAAGCGAGTAAAACATGACACAAAAACAGCGTAGCATAAAAAAGAACAATATACTGCGACTATACACAAGATGTGTGTATTGATAGTCGGGCGAGGTATCCCCAACAGCATCCACACGTATCGACTTTAATAAAATCAAATTGTAAATGATGACGGCGCCACATGACTCTGGAGTTGATAGTTGTCAGAATCGCATCCGCTGACATAATATTTTTGCTGCTTTAAGTCGGTGAATTATGAGACAATTTAACTGTTACATTTTGTATCTTCGGGGGTGATGGCAGTGTTACTAGAATCTCATAAGCGTTTCTACTTGCTGGTTTTGTCATGGCGCAAAATATCTCAAAACGAAATGTGGGTCAGCCTACGGAGTCGCGATCCCTAAAATATTAAGCTGGATTAATACTTAATGTTGATCACTTACAAACCATAATGCAATTGATTTTCTGTTATCAACCGATTAAATCCAGTAGATTATTTTAACTTCATCATCATCGTCATGGACACAGAAATGCATACAACCAGAAAGCTTATGAAATGAGTCGATAGTATAGCAGCCAAACACAATCATAATATAACATTATGATCTGTACGCGCCGCCGCCGGTAACACTTTCGTTTCCCGTCTCTGAAACTACAAACACTACGGAATCCTTATCAATGCGAGTTTTTTTGTATTACATTTACGAGAATAACGTCGGTTTATATTCCGTAATTATCCTCTTTTGGAATTCCACTTGTCAAAGTCTTGCGCCCTACAGGCACAAATTACCTCAATGTGACTTCTCGTCTTTGGCAATGCAAGTTGAACAATATCTGATACTTTTCAACAAAGTATAGGTTGTTGGATAAAAATTTAATTGCAAACCAAACTGGTGCTAAGGCGACGTGAAAAAAACCCTGTTCTACGGGCAAACGGACTTCTCAGGTAGGGTCGGTCGGTCCGTGGGTCGTTTTTTAAATTTTTTTATTTGTTTTCAAAAAATGTTGGTGAATTTTCAGCAGTTTTCAAAATGTCAAACTTTTTTTAATACATTTCACCTTGTTTTCTTCAAAAATTCAAAACACAAAAATTGGGTCGGTCGAGCCTGTAAAACAGTGTTGTTGTGGCCTAATATTCTATGGTAGGTCTGTGGAATTAATAGTGCTGTTATCGAGGTCTTTTTTTTAATGTCGACATGTTGCTATTTTTGAATCTCGATATCGACACGATGTCGACATATTATGATCCAAATACCAAGCCGATTGTTGCCGCAAATTAAGGTCCGTGATAGTATAGAATATCACTGCAGATTGAGAATATCGCAAAGTAAATGTACGGTATTGTACACATATACGATGGATATTAATTTCATTTGATACTGGTAAGTGGTTAGGGAGAGGGGGACTGGCGTGATTACTTTCAACGGTTTGCAATCGTTGGATTTTTTCTTCACAACTCTTGCCGAAAATCACTTTACTGATTTTTTTTTATTCTTCTCTCAAATCATTACCGACAATGTTTTTTGGTTTTTTTCCAATTATATCGACATCGACAAAGTTGATATCGACATGTCGAGATAATAGCTGATATCGACATATAAAATGTCGACATCGTCCATGGTCGATGACAGGCCTAGGAATTAGGCACACAGGGTAGAGTTCAATTGAAGTTACAGCCATTCTACATGTAGCATGAATACGTGGCCCACTTCACTTTTTAAAGACACTTTTATGCTCTGATATTACGTATGTGCTCGTGACCAGGGTAGCGTTACATACGAGAGGTCATGACCTGTGACCTCTCAAGTCGGATGAATTAACAACAAACATAGGTCATTTATTTCTTCCTTTTTTCAGTGTATTTGTTGCATAATTTGGCATCAAAAAGTTTTTAAAAAGCATAATTACTCAGGGCGGATAAGGGAGTGGAGGAGGGAAGTGGAGGAGGTAACTGTCTAATATATGGGTGAAAATGGAGCGTTGTCCTGTAATAGAGCTTTCTAATTCTTAGTCAGTTTAGTTCTAAATGATGCAAAGATGCTTGACATCATTTACCAAAAGTATCAATTAAGCTAATTAACTAATTTTTAAATCTGATTAACAAGAAGGATGAACCATGTGCATACTAACAAATTCGTTTTCATCTAGGTTTCAACATTTTACTATAAGGAAAATCAAGGCACTGATTTCGATGTAAAAGCAATAGTCCTAATTTGTATTTGCATAATTTAGTTATTTTTTCCAGTATTTAAAATTGTGTATTTTGACCACTCTGTTTATATATTTCCTAAAAAGTTGACCTATTAATATTGTATATGGCTGGATGGGTAATTTATTCAATTACAACAAAAACATGCCTAGCCTTTAAAGCGGTCCTGCATTTCATAGACAATGGGAGGAAAAAAAATCATTATTTTGTATACAATTTTAATTGTTACGCCCTGTATGATGTTTAATTCAACCTGTATATTTGATTTCTAGTTACCATATTTACAATCCTTAGATTGTAAGCTTTCCAAATATATATGGTTTCATACCCTTTAGATGTAAACATTTTGATATATTCTACTGACACTGGGAAAGGAGGTATATTTCATGAGATAGACCCATGTAACATGAATGTAGCCCACTGACACTGGGAAAGGAGGTATATTTCATGAGATAGACCCATGTAACACGAATGTAGCCCCGGTTAAAAAACATGACCATAAGCAATTAAAATCATATTTATATCATCTAGAGATTACACAGGAAGTATTGTATTCTAATCATCAGTCTTCAACCAGGGTGATCAAAGAAGACAGTAAAGTCCAAACTTCTAGGATTGAATCAAAGGGAACTACAAAGGAGCCCAGCTTATGTTACATAAATCCCAGGGTTTCACTTTCGGAAAAAAGTGTACTTTAGGTCCCAGATTCTGGACTGTACTAGTATCGTCCAATACTGGAACACCCAGTATCGCTCGACACTGGTACAAAGTCAGTGTTCCAGTATCGGATGATTCTGGTCCATATAAAATTGTTCCTGTATCTGGCGATACTGGAACACAATTATGTACCAGTATCATTCAATACTGGAACAAATTACTATTGGTAGCTCCTGTACCAGTATTGACCGATAAGGCCAACAAAAAAATGTTTGGTTGCCCTCCACAACCGACCCAAAAATCGCTAAACTTGCAGGTCGCTTTTTTATTTATTTTTTTAGAAATATTTTTCTCAACACATAAAATTCGAAAATTGCTGTTTAGTATTTTCTCCCAGCGATTCCTCAAAAACATTTTGAGAGTTTTGAAACTACAACATATTGGTTTTCAGCATAAACAGCATTGAAATTTGTATTCATTGAAATTTGTATTTAAAAAAATCTTATTAAAAAACGCCATCACTCCTTAAAAAAAACAATAAAAAAAACCGCTTAAAAAAAGAAGAAGAAATAGGATCGACCTACCGACCTCCAAAATTTTACCCCCTGAGGTCAACCAAACTTCTTTTTTGGGGGGGGGGGGGGGGGGGGGGCCTAACATAAACAAGTTCTAATCAAGCGATATTGAAACCTCAATTTGGTGTTCCAGTATCGAACAGTCAAATCATACTAGTATCGAGTGATACTGGCAATTTTTATGATCCAGTATTGAACAATACTGATATACCAGTATCTGGGACCAAAAGTACACTTTTTCCTTTCATTCATTTACACACTCGGCTGATATATCAGAATAATACTAATTAAGATTAATGATAGAAGACAACAAAAAAACACTGTTCTGCGAGCCCGACCAACCCATTTTGTAAAGAAAATTGAGGGGGAAATGTTCACATGCAAATTAACTTCAACCCACATTTCTGAATTTTGGGATTTACTTTTAAGTATGTCAAAAATACAGACACGGTCTGATATAGTTTGTCCATTTTTAAGGGTAGATAAGTGAAAATCCGGAAGTCAATGAAGGTTTTCATATGAACCAAGTTTGAATGATATAAAATTGGATAGATTGAGCCCATATGTATTTGTCGAGCTATGAGTTTTTAAAAATATTTTAAACTCATAGTGAGACCAATTCATATTGGACTTAAATCATCCAATTTTATCATTATTATGTTTTGGATCTAATATCATCCACACTTGGACACCTCAAAACATAATAATGATATAAAATTGGATGGATTACACAAAGATATTGGTCGAGCTATGAGTTGTAAAAAATATTGTGCGAGACGCAGTCAAGCACAATATTTTTAAAACTCATAGCGAGACCAATATATTTGTGTATCATGCGAAAAAATCCATCCAATTTTATCATTATTATGCAGTGAGAATCTGACTTTACAACAACAACAAAAAAAATATTAAAAAATATTTTTAAAAAATCACCATAATATTGTAAAAATATCAATAACATATCAATAACATGAGGACCTGACGTTTCGATTCTAACAGAATCTTTATCGAAGGTAAAATGTTTACCTTCGATAAAGATTCTGTTAGAATCAAAACGTCAGGTCCTCTTATATTTATTACATTTACTTACACAGGCTATTTTTGTGGATAAGCAGTTTGCATTCAGCTTTTACATTATAAAAATTAAAAAAGACAAAATTAAAAAAAATAGTCTACTGCATTTTGTGACTGCTCAAATACAATTGGCATATTAATACACGCTTACAGTGTATTCATGCAGGCAGTGGCGTAACAGCCAGGGGGGCAAGGGGAAAGAAAAGAGAGAGAGAAAGGAAAAGGGGAGGAAAAAGAAAAAGGAAAAGGAGAAAAAAAGGGGAAAGAAAGAAAAGAAGAAAGGGAAAGAAAGAAAGAAAGACAATTACGCAGTACAAAAAGCACAACAGTCAACAAATTGTTTTGTGATTTTGTGACCGTGCGAAATTGTGTGACCGTGCGAATCTTTTTGACCCAACCCCCCCCCCCCCCCCCCCCACCCACTTACGCGAAATTCACGAGGTGACTGACTGGGGGAAAATTTGGGGCAACCTTTTACGAAAAATTCCGGGACAGAATTATTCTAACCAGGCTTTTTTTGGCTGTGCCCCCCTGACAACCAACCTCTGTTCAACTGACCAAGTTCACTCCAGTGACATAATGTTCAGAATAATTGGTCTTTACTAATGCATTGCAAGTATGGGACGGAAGATTCGAACTGCATAATAATGGTTGCAATTGGTGTTTGTATGAAAAAGAAATGTCATTTGGTGATGTTTTCAGCTTATTTTACAGCTTGACCTCAAGATGACCTTTGACCTTGATATGTGATCTTTGACCTCATTGAGATATGAAGGTTCCCATGTTGCATCTTTGTTCCAAATAAGTTCACTGTTGGATTGAGTATGAAAAGAAATGGAGAAAACAAAAAAGTGTATACTAAATGTTTGACAGACTCACACATGGAAGGATGTAGCCATAAGGTTATTTTACAACTTGACCTCTGATGACCTTTGACCTTGATATGTGACCTTTGACCTCATTGACATATGAAGGTTTCCATGTTGCATCTTGTTCCAAATTAGGTCACTGTTGGACTTTGTATGAAAAAGAAATGGAGAAAACAAAAATGTATATATACTAAATGTTTGACAGACTCACACATGAAGGATGCAGCCATAAGGTCTCTCCTATGGACAACGACCTACAAACGACATTTTTTTACGGATTTGTATCATTTTGTGTATCATTTTGAAGGGAAAAGAAGCTGACCAACCAACCAAACCCGAGTGGTCTGTTTGTCCGGAGAACATGGATTTTTGTCATCACCCACAATAATGAATGGATCTAGCAATGTCCTTTCTTTTACCCATGGGCTCTCCAAGCAATGATGGAATCTGCTGTGTAGCCGACCAACCAGTCAAACCCCAGAGGTCTGTTTGTCCGGAGAACATGGATTTTTGTCATCACCCACAATAATGAATGGATCTAGCAATGTCCTTTCTTTTACCCATGGGCTCTCCAAGCAATGATGGATATCTGCTGTGTAGCCGACCAACCAGTCAAACCCCAGGGTCTGTTTGTCCGGAGAACATGGATTTTTGTCATCACCTACAATAATGAATGGATCTAGCAATGTCCTTTCTTTTACCCATGGGCTCTCCAAGCAATGATGGATATCTGCTGTGTAGCCGACCAACCAGTCAAACCCCAGAGGTCTGTTTGTCCGGAGAACATGGATTTTTGTCATCACCCACAATAATGAATGGATCTAGCAATGTCCTTTCTTTTACCCATGGGCTCTCCAAGCAATGATGGATATCTGCTGTGTAGCCGACCAACCAGTCAAACCCCAGGGTCTGTTTGTCCGGAGAACATGGATTTTTGTCATCACCCACAATAATGAATGGATCTAGCAATGTCCTTTCTTTTACCCATGGGCTCTCCAAGCAATGATGGATATCTGCTGTGTAGCCGACCAACCAGTCAAACCCCAGAGGTCTGTTTGTCCGGAGAACATGGATTTTTGTCATCACCCACAATAATGGATGGATGGATCTATCCATGTCCTTTCTTTTACCCAAGCAATGATGGATATCAGCTTTATAGGAAAATGTTGATGATGTGTTTCTATCGACACTTGGGTTGTTCTTTATTTGTAGCACTTGTTTTGTGCCCTCCTAATCCACCTGTTTTAGGGTGAGGGTGTATAGGCTACAAGTCCAATCGGGGTACACACGTGACAAGTCCAAGCCTAGGCTGTTTCTTCCACTTGGGGCTCACAAAACTAGTGCTTTTGGCAAGTGCCCTCCTAATCCACCTGTTTAGGGTGAGGGTGTGTGTATAAGTCCAATCGGGGTACAACCATGACAAGTCCCAGCTTAGACCCCTTCTTCTACTTTAAGCTCACATTGATTGCTTTCAGTTCTCAAAACTATAGTTCAATCAGTTCCAAATTGGCGAGAAATATTCGTTTTTTATCTCTCCGCGCGCAAAAGTAATCCAAGCGTACACCCGCGATTATGGCCACACGCACGCGGTATTGGGCCCATGCACGCATCACGCATGATGCACGGTGCGCTAGTTGCCTTCATGTGCGCCCGCGTCCTTCTGTATTCATTCGCTGCCGTACTGCGGCTTCGCCAATTTGGAACTGATCAAACTATCTTTATTGGCAAACGTATAACAGAATCAAATTATTGAAACCAATGCACTGTTATCGTTATAGTGCATTGGTAATAGCGGGAACATTTCAGGGCACAAATATCCATTCACCCATTTCTTCATCCAACTATTCCATTTCCTCTGGCAAGTTCTTCTGTAACTTTACCAACGTTATATAACATAAAACCGTTCCACGGGCGAAACAAGCATAAAACTGCCCCGTGGACTTGGAAGTGAAATCTCCCCACATGTGAATACACTGTTTTGATCTAATTGAAACAAATTAAACTTGAGCCTTTAAACCCCTAAACCTTGGACCCCCTTCCCTTACAAATGCACCACTTTAAATCCCAAAGTATCGCCTGCATCGTCCACTTTGCCACAAATAGAAGCAGCGTGTGGGTTTCAAATGTGATATGCTATCATGTACTGTAAGGCATTACACACAAAAAACAAACCGACCCTGTTCTATGGGCAAACGAGCACAAAAAACAAGCTCGATAACCGACGGTACACTTGTCGGGAAATTAATTTGGTTAATTTGCAGCAATTTTCAAGATATTTCTGACCCCTAGTCTCCCAAAGACTCTTTGCAATATACCGGGTGGTTCAAAAAAAAGTTGACCCAAGTTCAAGGTAATATTTCAACCACATTTAAAGTTTCAGAGAATTTCTGTTTACTTAGTCTTGATAAGCAGTAAGTTTTGAAATTATCCTGATAAAATGGTACATTTATCTTGGTTGGTTCTTCAGATATGGTTCATTACAGAAAGCATGCACAAAACTGCCTTGGCCACGGGAGCGTCCTTTAGTAGAGATGGAATGCACAAAGTGGACTTGCCCACGATTGGTCACAAATTGTAAAAAATAGGAGAAAAGAAAAAAGTAGACATCTGAAACATCTGTCTGGTGCTTGACATTACCTACCAATACGTATAGATGTTTCTTTGTTGAATGTGAATGGCACATCAACATAGAGATTGGGATACTTTGTCAGGGCGGGCTTTTTCAATTCTGAAACTAGAGCATGCTGTTTTGTTTAAGACAAAAACTAAATGACGCTCCCGTGGACAAGTCAGTTTTGTACATGTAATGAATCATATCTGAAGAACCAAACAAGCTAAACGTGCCATCTTTACAGGATAATTGCAAAACTTACTGCTTATTAAGACTAAGTAAACACAAATTCTCTGAACCTTTAAATGTGGTTGAACTTGGGTCAACTTTTTTTTGAACCACCCGGTATACCAGATTTGAAGTATGTATGATATAAGTGTCCTGCTGACTTCACACTCATTTTGTGGGAGCAGTTCACATTTATCCAAATATAAAATTGTTCAAAAATAACACAGAACGTGAAAAACAAATTAGAGTAAAATCCATGATAATGTTCATCAGGACTGTTATAAAAAGGTGATTGATGAAATTCTTTATATCTAGTCTGAGGAAAACTACTTACTTGTGGACATTTCGGAAACGGAAACGAGCTGTTTCCTTTATCAACATATATTCCGAAACGTCCACAAGTAAGTGTTTTTCCTTGGACTAAATATAAAGAATTTCATCAATCATCTTAAGAGTAAAATGTTTTACTTTTCTAGGAGTCCATATAGTAAGCACCCGACTTATAACACTGGCAACCCAGAGCTGGCAACCTAGGGGTTGCTACCTTCAAGCGTTGCACATTGCGTTTCATTTCTCGCAATTTTAAATATCTTTTGTGCAAATGTTCACCGATAATTGATTGTGTACGACAAACTTTTTTGCACTCGCATTAGGAATGATACCATATTGGCCATATTAACCCTGATATATGTTGTAGAATATCAGTCTTGATAAGAATTACACCTTGTTACAGTGTCAACAGTCAAATGCATTGATCCAAAACCGAGTATGGTTTTCCGACAACCGAATATATGTGGGTTCCAAAAGATGAAATTATTCATCACCATATTATAAATAACGCCACTATTTCGACTTCTATTTTGATTTGGTAATTTTTTATGATTAGTTTGAACCAGTTTTGATGATCGCTGACGGGTACATTTGTACAATTTACGCAAAGGAAGTGTGGTAACTGACAGCTGGAGATTTAGAACGTAATGAATGAATGTACTAATAAATCACTTCTTATGCTATCTCACAAAACCTATATAACCATCAATGAATCTGCAGGAAATAAAAAAGCTTTAATTTGAGCAGTAAAATCATCACCTGATGGTAAAATCATCACCTGATGGGGAAGTATTAAGGGGACGTAAAGATTAACCCATTCTATGGTGGCTCTGCCAGTCTCTTCTTTTTTTGGGGGGGGGGGGGGGGGGGGGGTCCAAAATTGTTGTTAACATTTTGGTGAATTTTCAACCATTTAAAAAATGTTCCAATGTTTCAAAAAATCTCCAAAAACTTTTCAATTTTGAAAATAGGTCATTGACAGATCAGTAGAGAACAGGGTTTTTAGTCACCTTAACCCTCACCAGCCAGGCTATGTTTTTGTGTGGAAACCGGCGGAGGGGGACAAAGTATGAATTTTTCACCCAACAAATCGCCATGAAACACCCGGGATTCAACCCCCAGACCCCCCGATCACTACCGCCGCATCCCTAACCACTGAGCTAAGCTGCCAACGCTTGCCCGGGCAGTGATTTCGTACCCACATATCAGCTCGGTTGACGACGTCATCGAATTGAATGCTAAATGCTATAGCATACGCGTGAACATTGTTTTTGGCCGTGGTGAATCGTAGTGTCTATGAAGGTTAGTTAGTTAATTACAACTTATAAGGAACTTTTCAGCAATTTCTAAACCTAGAATATCAAAAGGCTAACACAGTGGTTCAATGGGTTCCCAGTATTTTCTCTCAATTTGTAGCGAGCAAGGTGTGCCCTTTGGTTGATAGTGTAGAAAGGACAAATCTGTGAGGCTGTCAAGAACCAGGACTACACAACCCTAACTCAACAAAAATATTGCCAATGTCATCTATGTGGTCTCATGATTCTCACTAAAAGGGTCATATATATGACCAGAGGCACGACATCTCAATGCTGACAAAGAGGACGAAATGGCCTTGAAAGCTACATCATGCTTGAAGTTATACTCTGAAGGTACCTACAATATAATGTAATATAATAGTGTGTGAGAGTAAGAGATGTAACTTTACAACTTAAGATTTGAATATGTTCTGTATAAGATAGAGATCGTGTGTGAACATTCGCCCCCATTTTAAAAACTGCAATATCTCAACTTTTTTCAATCTTAAGTTATATCTGATGTTTTATTTTTTCATGAGAATTAGCACTGCCTGATGTTGTCGTCTTGTTTCGATATCATTATGCGCAACCAGTCAGGAGGTAGGGGGGGGGGGGGGGGGTTCTCATCGCCATATCATAAATATCTCATTATATAAAGTTTCACTCATGTTGAATAGATAATGTAAACATGTGTATTTTATGCTTCTACTGAACTTTGGAACAATTTACCATATATATAAATCAGCCAAAACTCTTTGAACAGTTCATATCATTACCAAAAACTCACCCATTTAATGTTAATGCTTAATTTTGGGTTTTTTTTGTCTTTTGTTCCTTTTTTAAATGTATTTTCTGCTTTCTGTTCTAAGGCCCTGTCACACATACGACGATCAGGCCTTGCGCTTGCGTAAATGTGCTAAAAAAAGTATCGAAGCGCCAAGCAAACGCATAAGAACCGATTGGGGGACGCAGTGGACACTGGCTAGAGCGGAAGAGGGTCTTCATGTAACACGCAGAGAAGAAAGCCGAAAACTGCCAAAATGTGTCAAATTTTTAAGGGGACTGTGCACCTTCAGGTACAGCCTCCGTAAAACTGCCGTAACTTCTTCATTATTCATTTAATCTATATGAAAGTATACATTTTTTTGCAGGAAAGGGTTCAATGAATCCAACCATGATCATAAAAATTGACCATTTTGGAGAAAATTATAAAAAACACGTTTTTTGACTCATTTTAGGTTTGGAAAAGATAACTCAAAATATATTTTGTCAAATTTTTTCATACTAGTTTTATTATATTCCTCATACAATTCCCTAGGAATCTTTTTTTAATTTTTTTTTTTATATTTATTATTTTTTGAATTAGAGACCAAAAAGTGCCAACAAATGTGATTTTTTACCACGTTTTTAGCACTTTTTGGTCTCTAATTCAAAAAATAATAAATATTTTTAAAAAAAACAAAAACGATTCCTAGGGAATTGTATGAGGAATATAATAAAACTAGTATGACAAAATTTGACAAAATATATTTTGAGTTATCTTTTCCAAACCTAAAATGGGTCCAAAAACGTGTTTTTTATAATTTTCTCCAAAATGGTCAATTTCATGATCATAGTTGGATTCATTGAACCCTTTCCTGCAAAAAAATGTATACTTTTATCTAGATTAAATGAATAATGAAGAAGTTACGGCAGTTTTATGGAGGCTATACGAAGGTGCACAGGCCCCTTAAACCAGGTAGCTCTTAGTATGCTCCTATCCCACTTATCACATTTTCACGGTGCTCTATTAACCACCTATTGTGTTTCTACTTTTAAAGTCTCACAGGCTCTTACACTCACTGTAAACTTTTTTTAGTGCATGTAAGTTGATGTCTGCGTTACTAGCACGTTCTCAAAACGTTTGCACAATGTTCTCTGCGTGTGCGCGGGGAGTACATAGCGATTGCACGAAGGGTATTAGATTTAAACATAGAAATAGTAGATACAGAAGAAATAACGGCTATATCTTGCCTCACGTCCCATACGGAATAAACCGTATAGCTACAACGTATCATTAATTGGTTTGAGCATGCGCACTTGAGTTACGGGACGTCTAGCAAGACATTGCCGAAATAACAATGATCCATGTTTAAAGCTCTAATCACATTGCTGATCTTTAACTTTGATTGTTACTTAAATCCTACTTAGTAAGCATTATCATATAGCTTAGCATAATGCGATAATGCCACTTTTGTATAGCCATGGAAATAGTGGCGTGTCTGTTGGCGGGAGTTTTGAACAGGTGTATCAAAAACATTGTTGAATCTGAATACATTTAACTGATATAGTGATATAGTATCATGATTTGTTTGTCCCAGCTCATATCGGTTCAGTAAGAAAACCATATTGAATTATATGGATCACAACAAAACAGTGATAGTTGTGGCAGAGTATGTTTGCTTTGTATACAATTTGATTGTTTTTGATGCATTATATCTGCAGGAGTCAGTCTTGGGCACTCATATGGCAAATTTGATTGTGTGTTTTGTTAATTTAGCCATAATTTGCGAGCAATTTAATTGCCTGCATGTAAGCTGAATATTTAATATTATTAATTAATGATATTTTATAATATTCAATTTGTAAAAACAGGTCAATATTATTCAAATCATCACCCCAAGTACAGTACCAAACACCTGTTAAACTTAATAATCCAAGTGATTGGACTCCATTCATGCATGTCTTTGTCTAAAGGATGCCCAGTCTGTTCTTGGAGTTTGACAAGTGAACAACACACATGTGCATAGAAGGACAGGACAGCACAACGATCTCTGAAGGCGCTGAACCTCAGCGCTTGTTTTGTGCATGCACAGTGCTCAATGGCGACCATGGAGACCTCTCACAACACTCCCTCGTCCCAGCCAGTTCCCACTGTGTCACCGAGGAGTTCGTGGAGATCTTGATGCGTTTGGCTTGGCTTTTTGATAATGTTTTAGCTTAATCCAAGCGCCGGGGTGTTCGCAGCAGAATGTGAAAGGGTTTTAATGACCTTGATTTAAAAATGGACAATTTTCCGCGCTCTCACTGCATGTTATACATATTTTGACACTGTTTTGAGCGCAGTGCAATCGCTGGCCTGATCATCGTTTGTGTGACAGGGGTGTTATGTGTTATAGCGAATAGGGACTTAAAAGTTGCGTTGTCCACTCAATAAGCATGGTTTTATCATTATTATCATTATTTTAAGGTTTGGATTACAGTTTTGCGTAAATTCTCCCAATACAATTGAAAATAGGGAAATACACAATTTATTATGTACAGAACGAGAAGATTTGGATGATTTGTTTGATACAAAACACCATTTCCCATCAGTCAGTGTACAAATACCTTGGGCGACGACAAAAATAAACCCTGTTCTACGGACAAATGGACCTCTTCAGGATGGGTCGGTCAGGTCTTTTTTTAAACTTTTTTTATTAGGCTAAATTAAATTAAATGTTTGTCTCAAAGCTCCCGCGCGCGTTAGTTTATTGATGCGCATTAGAAAAACAAAAATCTGAAAAAAACTTTTTCTTCTTTTTCTTCTTTTTTTTTCAAAAAAAAAAAATCCCAAAATTTCACAGATTTTTCAGATTTTCATTGATCACATCATCTTAAATACAAAAGTTCACTTTTACAAGGATTTCAATATTTATATTAATTTTTTTTTTTAAAAACCTTGAAAAAAACCCGCATTCCACATTAGTTTTACAACAGGAGAGGAGCTTTGAGACAAACAATTAATTTAATTTGGCCTTACTTTTTTCCCCTTGAAAATGACCACAAATATCTTGCCGTGTTTTGACGAGCAAAAAAAGAAATTTGGGTTGGTATTCATTTGCACTTGAACATTTTCTCACTGATTTCCACACAAAAATGGGTCAGTCCGGCCCGAAATACAAGGTTTCTTTTTTTGTCGCCATACACCATGTGTGTTTGCAATGGAAAAGAGCTTAAGGATGGGTGATCAAGGTCTTTTTTCTCAATGACCATTAATTATGAATGATTACAATAAGGTCAAGGGAAACAACTGTTATACTGGCCTGACCGACCTATATTTTTTTCAAATAGGATTTCTTTGTTGCCTCTATCTGCTAGCAGACAACACAATCAGAATTAATGATGGCAGTAGAGAGCAGCACACAGCATAGTCAACGTTTATGATGTTCGAAAGCAAATAACACAGTACTCATTACTGATGTGCTATCTTCAGTAGATAGCACACAACATTTTATGCATTAGGCCAAAATAAAAGAAGGTGTGTTGCCCTCAGCGACCGACCCTAAAATCGTAAAAACTAGGGTCACATTTTTATTTTATTTTTTAGATTTAAATTTGATTAAAAGTGTCTAAATGTTACTATTTCTTGCTTGAAAGTAAGTAAGCCTAAATAAATGTTTTTTAGACTATTGTAACAATAGAAACATAGTTAAATTGATATATGGGCCTATACCAATTTTGTCTTGACATAAACCATGTATTTTTCAGCCAAAAAAATTGCCAAAAAATTGAAGAAAAATAAAATTGGAAACAAAAATTGGAAAAAAAGATTTCCGACCGACCGACCCGATTTAAAATTGTTGGCACTTGAGGGCAACACAACATTTTTATTTTGGCCTTACTGATGTGCGCTCTTCAGTAGATGGCCAATTACATAGCATTACTGATGTGCTATCTTTAGTAGATGGCAAATAATATGGTAAGCATTACTGATGTGTTATCTTCAGTAGACAGCAAATAACTTAGTAAGCATTAATGAAGTTTTATCTTCAGTAGACAGCAAATAACATAGTAAACATTACAGATGTGCATCAGGAATGTTATTTGCTATCTTCAGTAATGCTTAAAATGTTGTGTGCCATCTCCAGTAGATGGCACCTAACATAGTAAGCATTACTAGTGTGTTATCTGAAGTATATAGGAAATATCTTAGTAAGCATTACTGATGTGTTAAATCTTCAGTAGATAGCAAATAACATAGTAACCACTACTGATGTGCTCCAACATAGTAAGCATTACTGATGTATTATCTTCAGTATATAGCAAATAACATACTAAGCATTACTGATGTATTATCTTCAGTATATAGCAAATAACATACTATTAAGCATTACTGATGTGCTATCTTCAGTAGATGGTACACAACACTTTAAGCATTGTGCTATCTTCAGTTTTACGTGCACATGTGGTCCAGCGGATAAGTTATCCCTCGACAATACAAAGGTTGTGGGTTCAAGTCCTGTTGCTGCCAGCAAGTTATGTCCTTGGGCAAAACACTTCACCTCTTCTCTTCACCTAGGCGTATAAATGGGTATGTACCAGCATTAATTAATGTTGAGAAGGTAAAGCAGTCTTGTTGTGTGGGAGGGGTAGCAAACCCCCACAGGTAGGTAAAATTTCAAGCACTCAAAGGGTGAGGGTTAAGGGACATGTTGGTATCAAATTCAATATTACATCACATTCTAAACCAAAGTTACAGATGATTGAAAAGCACTTTGTCTCAAACCATCAAATATAAATTGTCAATTCATTAGCATTCCAAGTTTTGATTTTGTTAACAAATCAATGGTGTAAATAAAAATAAAATATACCGTGTACCATAAGTAATTACCCCCCCTATAAATTACAAGTGTAAATGATTATTTAGAAATGTATAAACATACCAATACTTTAGTTTTGTGATGAGTATGACCCTAAGTTGTTGGCACCATCATGATCAAACACTTCTTGCACTCTTTGTACCCAGTGTATGTCGACAAGCGCCCTCAACGTCGATTATGGAATATTTTCCATTATCGAAGAACATGGTTTTGAAGTTGGTCACATGTCGTACAGTAGGGAGGCTCGTAAAGTGTTTGCAAATGCAGAGTATGCTTATTTGGGTACCATAGTATAGCTACAGGTCCCCGCTTTCCATACATACCAAAACAAGTACAAACATCACCCGCATGACGTCACAATGACGTCACTAAACATGGCCGACCTCAAAATCCCCCCGTATTCGCAGTGAGGTACAGGTACCTTTAAATTTCACCTCTTCAGTAAAACAGCTATAAAATTCTGAAAACCCGATCAATTTTGATGGTCTAAACGCTGAGATACATCTAATACATGTGGGCTACCATATTAGATGTGTGGTAGGGCTGTGCACAACATCTTCTCTCCAGAAATGATGATAATCGGCAGTGCCAGGGGGGTAATCACTTATGGTACACCGTATACTTCAAACTCTTTATTTTCATGAATTTCAGTTAGATCGAAGTTGTATCAGAGATCAGAAATGAGACTATTTATGAATTCAACATATTCTGACCATGTCCCACATTGGTGCTCTTAAATCAATGTGCTCTCAAATTAGCTACTGCCTCATTGTGCCTCATTTACTCATGTTGGCAGCCAGCAGGGAGGTCACGCTGCGTGTCCGCTGCGTGTCAGATTTTGTTATACGCAAGAAAACAATGGAATCTCAGTGACTGCAATATTTGCTAGAAATAGCTTCGGAAAATGGTCTATTTGGGCATCTCAAAAACTGAGAAACGTAGTATTAAACACGTTTTGTGACCAAATTTATGTCGTAAAATGTTGGAAAATTCACATTTTGAAAACATGTGGTCTTCGAAATTACAGGAATCCTAACTCATTCTAAACCTCACCAAATCATGAAATGAACCCTCGTCTACAAAAAAGTCCATGTACGTATTGCTCTATCTGCTTGGAGATAGCGAAGACCACGCAAACTTCATAGCTTCATACAAAGGAATGAAATCTGCCATAGAGATTACATGGCGAAAATCATAGAGATTTTCACTGCAGTCCTCTGTGTAGGGAGAGTTGACAAAAGTCGTTTGGCTATTGTGTTTGTGCATAATAATAATAATAATAATAATAATAAAGACATTTTTGAGCGCCTAACAACAGATAAATTCTCTAGGCGCTTTACAAAAACATCATAGCTGACTGCAGATGAACCAAAAACATAAGAGCGAAACAACAAAAGATTTGGTCACTGCAGTTTGCATGTTTGTGACGACTGACCCTGTTTAACAATCTTCATAGCTTTCATATAGGGCTTGGGTGACCTAACTATTGACTGTTGGGTCCTAACTCCTATGTCTAAGAATCAGTTCAGGATACTTTAGGTTCATTTTGTGGTTCATGGTCATGTGCAATCCAACCATTCATGGCTCACATAAGAGTTTCCGACTTTAAAACAAATTACCATTGACTGGGAGCTACCTATGTTTCATAACATACATAATAGCTTCTGACAGAAAGCCGAATTTGTGCATCTATAGCTCAGCCTGTCCAAAATAGTATCGTTAAATCTTATATGAACCGTCCCTTTAATATGTCCATTGGCCCGTCGTAATTGTTGTATAATGATCTTTATTGATCTGTTGTGATTCCCAGTGTGCCAGTGGCATTAAACCACACATTATAATTGAATTGATCCGTAAATTGAGAACAAATTGTCTTGCCAATATCAATATTATAAAAGCTGATGATATAAAATGTGTGTTGGGTAATAATATAATGAAAAGATAAGCTATCCAAATAATTCATGGACATGTTTGGTGTTTTATTACTTCAGTATCTGAAATGGTGTTTTTTTTTAATGTACACTCGTCAAAAGAAGTTCCTGGACACTCATTGAAGTTCAAATATTTCACATAAATATTTAATATAAATTAAACAATTGCATGTCAAAATAAGCAGACAATAATTCTCTATCATGTCTGTATGAAATTAAGATGTATGCATTCATGCATGGCTGAGCACATTCATTAAGCAATGGTAAGGTGCGTAAAAGGAAATTGCAAGAAATGAGCATTTACAGTCATTTGAATGGAGGGATTATCCAATTGTTTGCAATCTTCTTGCCATTGTCAAGTGAATGGGATCTGCCATGCATGAGTGATCATGTCTAAATTCCATGTTAAGCTGTTAGAGGATTACTTTCTGCTTATTTTGATATACAATTATATATATATAATCATATATATAATTATATATATTCTATTAAATATTAATTTAATTTAAGTGTCCAAGAACTTCTTTTGCCGAGTGTATATTGAATTTGATATAAACTTCATCCCAAGAATGTATTTCTTGTCATCAGGCTGAAAAAGTAGGCAATACTCTCTAAATTCGAGAGATTAAAAATAATAATCTATGGAGCGATTACACATTTTTTTAATATATTTTGATTATTTATTGTCGTTGTCAATCCGAAATGGTTTACAAATCGACAAATTCGCGCGCATTTAAGTAATCGAAATATCCATTTGAAAGTATACAAAGTTTCAACCAATGAAAATACTTAAAATGTGTAGACTGATTTTTTTAAATCGAAATCTTTCTTTCGGTAAGCGACGCGACGGAGCATAGCGAAGCGACACAGATCATGGAGATGGCAGACACTTATCTACAATCAGATTTGATTAAAGACTATTTGGAAAACATGTCTCACAATGCCGGCGTCTAAATTAGGCAAAAATCATCTCACAACTAACATGAATAACACCATGGAAAGTCGATTCGTAGGATAGTATAGGTACATATCTAACCAAAAGAATTCAAGACGTCACTGCTTGATGGCAGGCAGTGATTGTTCATACTGTATATTAGAAGCACATTATTTGTTTTTATGAAGTAATAAACACGATGTTTAAAGCCGTTATACAGGTTTTCTTGACCTCGTGTTTCCCGACTTACAAATTAGAATAACCAATCTAATACAAAATCTAAAAGAGATTTAAAGTTAATCCATAACTGATTAGTTTTTAATCCAATTTGATTATAACGGATTTTTTTTATATAGTGCTGTCAAAGTGTGAGGTAATCTAAAAGAGATTTAAAGTTAATCCATAACTGATTAGTTTTTAATCCAATTTGATTATAATTGATGTAATCTTTTTAAAGATTAAAAAAAAGTAATCCAAGAAAAGATTACTTTTTAATCCTAATAGATTTGTCCTTCAGGACAATCCGAAATAGATTAAAAAGTTAATATTTTAGATTTAAATTTTAATCTTTCAAATTTAGAGAGTACGGAAAGCTCCTTGCAGGGAAATTTGAGCATTTGGAGGGAAATTTTGGCATTGGGAGGGAAATGTTACTCTTTCATTAAGAAATGCATTCCATTTTGGAGGGAAATTTGGAATCGCTTGCTGGGAAAAAAACATTTTTTCAGGCCATGGTCATTACTATCTGCTATGGATTGACTTGTTATTCATTAAACCTTTATCTAATAGATTAAAAGCATGTTTTGGATATATACCATATTATAAGATATTATCTCCACTCTTGAATAGAAATCTTTCAATTTTCAGAATATTATTATAAGTGATATCTTTACTTGATAATTATTAATCCTCATGGTGGTCGTCGAAAAAATTATTTTGTCGAATGGGATTTGAAGCTTGGACAAAACTCTAGACGACGCTCTAACCCAGTGAGTAACCAGGACAACAGGTATCTAAGTGTTAGAAATGCATCTCAAGGCTTAGGATTCAAATTTCCATATTCCTCCTGCTTCTCTAGCTACAAGCTTGATGGAGAAATAATATTGATTCTATCAAATAAAATCAACGTTTACTTAGTCTCTCCCTCTTCTTTACACTTTCCACACCGCTATTTAGTTTTACCATTATACAAAACAGATTTTTCAGAAACCTTTCCCAATTTTCAAAGTCTATCTCAAGGATTACTGAACCAATACTACGCATGTTTGTACATATGTCAATGCATTTCTCATGGTGATTCCAAATATCGTAATGAAATTCAATAATTTTGACATTTTTGAAACATTTTGTGAAATTTTGGAAAGTAGTCTGCAGACGCCTGCCGCTTGGTAAGTGTTAAGGATGACTGATAAAAATGTATTTAAAAATACAATACCTTTCTTGAGTCATTGGTGAATCACAGAAGACACTTGCAAGGTTCATCTCTACTCCTTCATTCAGTATTGTGATGCTGTTCCTACTCGTCAAGGGATCATCTTTTGGATGATCACATGATCATCTTTTGGATGATCACATGACAGCAGATTGTTGCAAATGGCAGGTAGGCTGTATCACATATCTTGGTTGAAAGTAAATCCAGAGGTGTAGCTTCTATGGGGGACAGGGGGCATGTGTTCTGGGGTGCCAAAATGTTGTTTGTATCCTTAATACTATTCATTTTTCACACCCTTTTTGTTACGTCATCAGATTTTAGAGAAAGGGGAGTCCGAATATATCCTTGTCCCTGGCACCATCAAACCCCACTATACGTCCCTGAGTAAGTCACCGGGCCCTGATCTCCTAGGATATCTATATTTTATCCTTTTCTTTTTTGTAAAAACTTTTCTTTTCAGATCATTATGTAGAGCAGATAGATAGCATTAAAGGTAGATGACCCGATCACATTTTCGTAACACAGAATTATTTCAAACGTACGGAGATTTTCATATCATATGAAAGCTCGTATTTTTCTCATCATCATACTGAAATTTGACGGCCTAAATCGGTATAATTACGGAGAAATCTATGAAATAACGTCGAATTACCGTGAATGGTGGTAACCACCGATATAGTTTGTGTACTACTCAATGGGTACAGTTCACAGCATCTTGTGCGTCTAAAATAAGAACCATTAGAGCTATGCAACTCAAAATTTGGAACACAACTTTTTTAAGGATGACCTTTCATTTCATGTAGAATAGAAAACATCAAGTTGAAAATCGGAACATCTACCTTTAATTAATATAACAGTTTACCAACCTACAATGTTTACAGTAGTCAATATTATAATAACAAATATTAACAAACACAGGCGAATGTCCCAACGAAAAATAAGCTAGGACATGCACCGGCGAAGACTCGAACCCCGGTCTCCTGAATAACAGCAGTCAGTTGTTACTTCCCATTTCAAGCAAATAATGGGGTGGGAAGGCATTGTGCACTGGGAGCTGGAAAAACATTTTGGGGGCCATTTTGACATATACTTTGTAATACTGTAAAACAAGTTAATTTTGCGGCTTTTTTTTCTTCTCAAATTACTAATCATCACTAGTTACGCGGAAACTTAATTTTGCGAATCTAAAATTTCATTTACTAAAAATTATTTGCTACACATAAAAAGACGTCGAGACTGCCAAATTTTGGACCCGCCACTCAATTATAAAATAAGTATGATACGTTTTTTGTAGGCACAACAGTTACTATTAGTATTACTAACAGTAGTGGTGTTTAGCCCTCCATTTCTTCTAAAACCCCACTGATCCTATTACTAGTGTAGTATAAATTATGGTTCAAGCAGGCATTACACAAGTCAACCGACGCTGGTTTGTTTTTCATTCGATGTCATGTGAATTGTTAGCACAGACCGGTGCTGGTCCGCAAAAGATGAAACTAACACAGTTCAAATTATGCACAGGGATGAATCTGTCGCGATAGTGAGTAAATCAATCGCAAATACAACATTTCTGAAATGAAAAAAGTCAAATGTAACAGATATCATTACATTGACTTTAACGAGAGCATCAATGATGCAGAAGCTCAGCTAGCGACAAGCTATAAATTTCATGTATCCATTAGCAGGGGTCGCATTCTGACACGTCTGCGCGTCCTAGACCTCTCACTTTCTTGTAGTGACGCGTCAGATCTCTTATTGGAAAGACTGCGGGTCCCGATCAAAATTGAAGGGACCCCTTAAATTTGACGATGTATGAAAATGGAAACCTTAAGAAATTCTGTAAATTACATATCCATCCTTTGCTCACAATATAAATTCATTAAAACTGTCCGTAAAAATGTAAAATTTTCAAATACCCAAACTTCAGGACCCCTCAATTTTGTTGGGGACCCCTTAAATTTGTTTTTTGAAGTCCTACAGGGTCCTGAAAAAAGTCATGAGACCTATTACATTTTTGATCCAGCGCTATCCCTGTCCATTAGTGACAAGCTGTCAATTTCATGTATTAGATAGATTAGGTCCATAATGTATTGGTTGAGCTATGAGGTGTTTTCTTTAAAAATATGAATCGTGTCTGTCAATTAAGCTTTGTTTTATGTACACTGGATACACACAGATACTGTAGTTTCAATTTGTATCCAGTGTAAAGGCTCTCGCAAAATTAACTTGTATTACAGTAACCATTGATGATTGCATACAGTCATGTATACAATACTGGTATACTAGTAATGCCAATTACCGGTACCTGAAATAACATTTACATTACCGGTAATGAATCTTTTAAACAATCCCATTAACTCAATTTTTAAAATTGAATTTAAAACATCCTTCATCAAACCCCATGCTCAATATTTTCATGGCATTCAATGTTTGTAATTGTGGAAGAACCTTAATCGTTGCGACCTTTAAGAATGGGGGTGGGGGGGTGGGGGGAAGCAGCAACATTTACCCCCAATCCTTGCCAGTTGCTGTTTGGCCAACATTTCAAGCACACATAGAAATATATCATACGTTACAATATCTGAATACTGTGTCACTAGTGCCTCTCGTGATTTAAACAAAATCTGGGTTATAAAATCATTTGCTGCATGTCGGTATCAGGAGTGCGCGACTCAACTTGCCGATCTGAAGCTACTTTTAAGTTTAACTTTGGCCGTGCTCATATTTTTGGTGGCGCTGTTTGTCGTCTGCTTCAGGTATAGACTTAACTAAAGTTTACGCTGAATAGTTGTGCGGTTTTGAAAGTCATGATAAAATGTACACATGCTGGACGGTTTTAAAAGCCTTAAATATATGATACTTCACATTTCATTGTATATTTTATGTATTTGAATTCATTTTCTCACTTTCCACCATACCGTCATTGTTTATGTCTGACGGACTTGATGCCAGTCTATAAATTCCTTGCATTCTGTATTCTGATGTCGCGACCTTATTTTGTTGGGTCATCATAAAGTGGCGCTGTTGCATTTATTAATTTATGCAAACAGGACCTGTTATCTACATTACATACATGCAGTATACATGTAGGATTTTCCTATACCAAATTTAATAGTATCCCTGGCGGTATTGTCTACTTTTGTAACCTATGATGTTTTATAACTCTGCACACGGAATAAAGGAATAAAGCCGAGTACCTTGTACACAATTAACACTTTCCACGCTGCTATTACGTTACCATATACAAAACAGATTTTTCAGAAACCTTTTCCAAATTTCAAAGTCTATCTCAAGATTTAATGGACCAATACTAGGCATATTTGTACTTATTTCAATGCATTTCACACATGATTCCAAATACGGTAATGAAATTTAAGAGTTTTTACATAAACTGTGTAACACACTATTTGAATAGAGAAGAATCTACAGATTTTCCACAATTCTTTACAAGAATCCAAAATAGATTCTCGCAACCTTTGACAAACTTCTGACTGTGTTTTCGGACTTCTCTTAAACTGATTCCATAGAGGTTATCTATGTAGCCACGTGGAACTGACCTCAAAAAGGGAGTCGCACCCGTCCTGTTCTACATTCAGTTAAATCAGTGCATGACGTCCAATTCATTGCATGAACCAAATACATATCATGAAACAGGAGTATCTTCCGGATAAAGCTGTTCTCCTAGTCATGCTTGACCTTTCTGCTGCCTTTAATACCATTGATCATGACATCCTTATTGACTGATCTGAGATAAACTTGTATCAAAGAAGCAGCACGTGACTGGTTCCGGTCATACTTAAGCGATCGTAGTTTTCGTGTATGTGTTGATAGTCATAAGTCTAATGTTTTAATTGTGGGGTTCTGCCGGGTTCAATCATTGGCCCTAAAGCTTTTACCATGTATACCCAGGAAGTTGCCGCCATCATTCGCCGCCACAAGTTACAGTTCCATGTTTAGTAACTGATTATCTGTATATATTTAGCTTTCTCATTCTTTCCATTCAATTATGTATGATGCCTGGGGTTAATTGTATTGTTTATATGTGTTATCTTTTGTTAAGCGATGTGATCATTTTTGAAAAAGCGCTATACAAGCACCGCTATTATTATTATAATCTTTAACATAGTTCATTATTCCCGACAAGATGATAGCTAATCCAATTCACATAGGGGCCTTTATGTAGACAATCTTGACAATCCTGAAGAAAAAAATAACAAAAACCTGAATTCCACTTGTATCTTCACTACCATAGAACAACCCATTCCATTCATATTTGGCATTTTGTTCCTTTTCATATCTTTACTCCTTCAGTGAGTCTTATAAATAAACAAGCACTGTTTGTATTTTAGCTGCACGTTTACCATACAAGGCGAATGGATTATTGATGTAATAACCCAATATGGTCCACTGAGGGATCCATCTATCTATTCACTTGTTAGTTTAGTAACCAAGCCCAACATAAAAATCCATACAATTTCCACTTAATTTGAGTGTGTAATCTGTTGATATAATTGGTGCGTAGCGACCGTGAGATGTCAGCGTTATTCTAACAGTTATTGACCCACCGTCGTAATCGTCACCTACCCCGCCGCGCTCCAGATATATCACACACGTTATATACACAATGTATGATATTGATGTTAGCGCACTCCTACATAAAGAGAATATTTGTAGAATAAGAAAATATCGAACATGCCTATGAGGCTCTATCTGCACATGCAGCTGCCATCCTTACGTTGCGCATCGAGTGTCCAGGCGCGGGAGGCCACCGGGTCACGGCAAATGACATTTTCTGTTTGGTTAGCCGATTACCGGTGATCAATTATTTTGTAATCGCTGCGATCAGGACAAAGGATTCGTGTGCCAAAAATCAATGGGACAATCGTCGGGATTTACGGTTACAGCCAGTGGGCAGGGCTCAAGGAGCCGCTCAATGGCAGGGCCCTACATTCAATGTGGCAGGTATCTGGCGAGGCCTCACCTCGATAGCCGACAAAACACATATATGTATAGAGACAGAAATAACATCGCCCAGGCAGTAGACGAAATGCAACACTGGGCCCAGCCAAGAAAGAGCTCTACATAACAACATTGCGTTCTTGGCAAAACATTTTGACAAGATAATATCAATGGGTAAATTGCATTACAAGAAAACATGTCACAGTGTTTAGTTGCCGTCGACCCTCATGTCTATACGATGTATACGGTGGTTCTTAATTTAATATTGCATCAACAGATAGACATGGTCGGGTTTAATAAGGTCAGTTATCTTACAGTTTGTGTAATGTGGCATGGTTTATTGGGGAGTTATCAATTTTATTACACATGTGCAGACTTGACAATATGATATGTATGGTAATGTACAGAAATGAATTCACTGATTTCAAAATCTTTGTTCCACTGAGGATAGAACCCTAGTAATTCTGAATGGCTTGACATAGTGTGCGCTATCTACTGAAGATAGCACATCAATATACTGATTATCTTCATGTGATAGTATTTGATTAGCATTTGGCTGTCTTATACTCATTGTGTGCTATCTACTGAATATAGCTCATCAGTTATACTGACTATCTACAAAATAACATCGTGGCTGTCTTTCTCATGATGAGAGCAAACCAGTGATGTTAACTATTATGACATAGAGAGTGTCCTATCTACAATAATACAATATTTACAAAATAATCAAAGCACATCAATGATACTGATTACCTACATGTGATAGCATTTGACTGTCATTTTATCACTGTGTGCTATCTACTGAAGAGTGCACATCAGTTATATGGATCAGGGGCGTAGCCAGGGGGGTAGGGGGATTCGATTATTGGGGGCGGATTGACCCAATAATCGAATCCTGTCGGTTGAGGTTGGCATTGTCAGTTGAGATTGGCACTGTCGGCATGAAAAACCTAGCTACGCCACTGATACTGTTTATATCATTGTGCACTATCTACTGAAGATAGCACATCAGTTACACTGATTATCTACAAATAGCATTTAACTGTCTTTTAATCATTGTGCGCTATCTACTGAAGATAGCACATCAAAGATACTAATAATCGACAAATAACATCTTGACTGTCTTTCTCGTAATGATAGCGCACCAGTGACATAGAGTGTGCTATCTATAATAATACAATATTTACATACTGTATCCAATTTCTACAGATGGCATCTAGCTAAAATGTAAAACATACTGAGAGCTATCTACTGAAGATAGTAAGATACAAAGATAGCACCACATACGTCATGCTGACTGTCTTACTATATCTGCTGACGATAGTCTCAGATTCAATCTTATTCCCTGACATGGTCTGTGCTACCTAAAAAGAGGTGAAACATGGCTAAGCATTGCCTACCCGTAATTCAAAGTTGTGATAACTTTTGATATTGTCCTACATCTTTAAAGCCTTTGATTCACACAGTGATTCTCTGTTTTCATATTGATACAAGGGGAACATTTTAAAGCCCAAAGTACTTTCTTTTCACTACAGCAAACCTAGATTTAATATTGCTTATATAACACAGTCTCAATATCCATTGCACAGGTCATGACTGCAAGTCTATAAGAGTACTGAGAAATGTGACCCCTGGTTGACTGGGTATGAGTTATAATACCCAATGGCACGGTAGCCAATTTAATAAACCCCTGTTACACATACTGCAGGGAACTGTGACTGTTAAATGAGTTCGTCTAATGTTCTAATATGTTGTCTGGGTTCCACATTGCACAAAATGATACAAATACTTTCTTGCAACGCTGCGCATTATAAGCTGCATTTTCGTCTCTTCTTCCCTTTTTTTATTATCCCCTAAATACTTGGAGAGAGGACACAAATTGGTTCCCGTGGGCTTAGCAGCATTGTATGAAAACCAAATGTAATCCAAGATGTTTTACAATTTAATGAAGAGCAGGAGAAAAATTGGGTTTCTGTCATCTTTTATCTATGCATGGTTCAGAGTTTCTGATGGATTACTAAACATTATCTTGGTGGCATTAGCATACACATGCTTTAGTGTTATATAATCGCTACAGGGGGAAACCATCCAAAATTTGGTTTAAGTAAGTATGTGTATGTAATGAGGTAGATTGTAGACTCTCACCAAGACATAGAGTGGCTTAGGGTACATGCTTTACGTAATTAAGGAGATGGTAGTCTCTTACTACACCGACTACAGTGGCTTATGGTATTATATACTCAATGTTTGATAATCTAGCGATACATACATAGCACCTAGAGCGCATTGTGGCATGGAATTGTTATTCAGAGAAATACTTGTAATGTTTGAGGGAAGGGGTAAAATCTAATAACAACATATACATAAGTGAAGCTCTAACTAGCAAACCATCAGTCGCCCTGGATATGCAGAGCAGGCCCTACTTCCAAAGAGGAAATTTTCATGTTGAATAAAATTTCACTTTTTAAGCACAACAAAATGTACACAAACATTTACAAACACAAAAATATTTGTTTCAACAATTCTGCGTGTGATGGCTACATTTGAACATCAAAATTGTTTGCACCTAGTGGCAAGAAAAAATATCAACATGAAAAAAACACCTATTTCAGAATCTGTGGTGCATTGAAGGCATGTATCGTAATAAACACATGATCATCGAATACCCTAGTACACACACAAGTCACCTAGATGGTTGATCAAACGCATCTGTCACATGATCACAGAAAAATCAGTCACATGTCGACCATTTTCAGTTTTGAACTTGAGCATAACTGAACCCTACTGTTCAAGAGCTACAATGTGATCCAAACCCCACTGAAAATGGACGACTGGTTTCCAAGCTATCAACAAATTTACCATCTTTAAAAACAAAGTAAAATTTTAAAATTTGTAGTCTCTTTTTACCGCTTACTCAAAATCAATATCCGACTGGCTTTCCTGATCACGCTTGAATATAGTATTCAATGAGAACCATGCATCATAGTATAACTACATCACATTCCGCAGAGAATGTTTGCAAGCTATAAAGGATACAGAATCGTAAATAAAGAACGATTCAATAAATCCTGGATACCCATGAGACAAATGTGTGTGTTTAATGGCTGTGAATAACCTAATGTGTGGTAATGGGAAACTGTACACAAAAGAAGTGCACATATACCTTATATTGCTGAGCTAAGAACGGCTGACGAAAAGTGGCACCTACAGAGAGAGACTCACAAACAAATGTTGGATTCTAAAGACGAATCTAATTCATGTACATTTAAAGTCATTGTTAATGACAACAAACACTGCCTATACAAGAAAAGATTAGAAGCGAGGCTAATGAACAGAGATGGTGGGTTCTACTACATAAGTCATCTTTATCATCTCTCCTCAAAGATACTGTATTTAAAATCATGAACTTTCATTTCATAACTACTGATGAAGGGTACTGAGTTTAACCCCCTGGGAACTACCTGCCCATTTAACAATGTTGATCATTGGGTAATTTCAAGATAAACTCATTTGAATAACCTATTGAAATCCTGCTTCTAAAATATTTCACTCCAATCTTTATCAGGGATATAGTTATTCTAACAATCAGGCTGGAAAAATCCGGCAAAACGGCAAGCTCCTTGCCGGGAAATCTTGCCATCTCGCGGGAAATTCGTCTCCCCCCCCCCCCCCCCCCCCATTTTTTTTTTTTTAAAGATTTTTTTTATAGATTTTTGTTCAGAGTATAGAGCAATACAGCCGATATTAAATAAAATTATGCACAAAATAGCATCAATTGGACCTTATCGCAAATTGTTTTAAATCGCCAAAAAAGGTGCACCAAATCGCGCCAATTGCAATCTCATTTTTCAAAAAGCGCTACCATCTCAGGGGGGCACATCCCCCCTCAGACTCCCCCCTGGCGCCGCTTCGCACGGCGCGATGGTTGATTCGCGGGAAACAGCAACTCCCTTGCAGGGAAAAAAACATTTTTTCCAGCCCTGCTAACAATGTCTCTCATTGGTGCAATTAATGATGTATACATCATCCTGACCAATCGGCAGGTAGTTCCCCAGGGGGTTATTTAAAGAGCCTAATATTGTTGAATACCAAGTTAGATAATCAAATTGATTACTACAATTCCAATAGAATGGCATTGCCATTATCACAACGTCATCAAATTTAAAGACTCTGCAGTTGCGCTATATATCTGGAAATTTTGCCTAACATATTCCAGGATATGGTTGAAATGCCGTTTTTGGGGGAAACTGTAAAAGTGGTAATTTCCATGTAATTGATGTTTCGCACTTTGCAGAATTGGAACAATTTGGCTTGTTTTTCAATTCACGATTTGAAAGTTCATTACATCGAACAAAGACTGCTTTAAGCGTTAAATTAATATAGCATGAAAATGTCCATATTTACAGTTACAGTATCATGCAATCTGTTATGCAAGTTAGCACAGAAATAGTTCACTGATCCCATCTCTATCACAAACCCGATGTTTTCACACGAATGCCCAGCATGGATAAGAACTACATACCAGTACAATTTGAACAATTTGTACCATATTGCGCCAAACCGGTACACACTTAGAAATAGGTAGTTAAATTATTGACTGTTTTGGGAAGTTGTTTTAAAACATCCCCTTATAAGTTAATTTTGACCTCCATACGGGGTTGTCCATCAACTTTTGACTTGGTATGAAGTGGAAAATTACTATGTTAACATAGTAGTAATTTGACTGGTTTGGGGGGTCACTTTGAAATAGCCCTGGATGTAGTTAATTGACCACCATACAGGGTTGATATTTGCCTTTCGACTTTGAATGTAGTTAAATTCGACTTTGTATGTAGTTAATAATAACTAGGCCTATATGAAGTTACAATTTAACTGCAGCAAAAGTCATTGTCAAAATGACTACCATGCCAGTCAATTATTAAATATTTTATGAATATTTTTGACATAACAATAGCTCAATCCTTCAACCAATTCAAAGAATAACAGCAAATATTATTTCCATGTATTCAATTTCATCTACAATATTATGAGATTGAATTAAAGACTATTTGAAAAACATGTCTCACAACGCCGGCGTCTTAATTAGGCAAATCATCTCACACCTAACGTAAATAACACCATGGAAAGTCGATTCGTAGGATAGTATATAGGTACATATCTAACCAAAAGAATTCAAGACGTCACTGCTTGATGGCAGTGATTGTTCACATATCAGAAGCACATTATTGTTTTTTATGAAGTAATAAACACGATGTTTAAAGCCATTATACAGGTTTTCTTGGCCGGAATAAATGCCGACTGCGTGTTTCCCAGCTTACAAATTAGATTAACCAATCTAATTTAAACCTTTGACTACAATGAAGTCGACATTTGACTAAAACGAAGTCAAAATTTGACTACAATGAAGTCAAAATTTGACTACAATGAAGTCAAATCTTGACCATTTTTGTAGTTGATATTGACTATTTTCAGTGTCAAAATGATTTGACTACCCACACAGGGTTGATATGGTTGACCCTAACAGGTATTCAATTTGACCCTTTTGTAGTTGGTATTGACTATTTTCAGGGTCAAATGGTTTGACTATCCACACAGGGTTGCTTTGGTTGACCCTATAAGGTAGTCCAATTTTGACTCCTTTCGTAGTTGGTATTGACTATTCTCAGGGTCAAATAATTTGACTATCCACACAGGGTTAAAAATGACTTCAATGTATGTGGTGTATAGTTGACCGTCAATAAGTAGTCAAGAATGACTAATTAAGGGTCAATTTTAACTACCTATTTTTAAGTGTGTAGTTATGGTTCTGTAGTACGGCCCAACATCTGTAGGAAGTAGTCAGAACAGTGTCTATACTGTGCTGATTGCACTTGCCCAAGCAGTGAAATGGGAGTTCAACTGGGAGAATGTTAAGGTTCTTGACCTGGCATATATTAGCACTAGCTTCGTGGATCATTGTCTACTAAGCTGAAGATATGAATTAGCACTGAGTACATACACTTGCACTGGTCCAAGTTATGCTGTATGAGCTATAAGTCCAAGCTGTACCAGCTGAACAGGCTTTGAGAGAGAAGTCATGGCAAACAGGGAGAGGGAGGGTGAAGAATAACAAAGAGATCTCAGAAATACAAGGTGAGTCAAAAAGAAGTTTACCCGGATTGGTGATGTTTTAAAAAAAAAAAAATGACACTCGAGAGTTCAGTAAAGCATATATTTAACAAGCATTCTCTCCCGCTTATTAGGGAAAAAGAATGACACAAATTGATCATTGCTAAGAGGAGTTATGCCTATTATAACCCTAACCCCGGTTTAGGATTTTTGACCGGGATCACAATTTTCGAGGAAAAAACACCAACTAAATCTCCGGGAACCTGCCGGGATTCGATCCGGGGACCCTCCGTTCTCAAGCCCCACCTTCCCACCACTAAGCCACGGCCCTCAGCTACACATTCGTGCAGTATACTGCACTCATTATATAGGCTCGGTTGACTACGTCATCGAAAACCGACGGCGCATGCGTTTGGAGAGGGACTTTGGATTAGCATTTTTTAGCACTCAGGGGGGTTAGGGTTAATAAAGGTACTCCATAGTCCGGACGGCACACTTTATAAAGGGTGGGACTCCAGAAATAAAAAAATCAACAAAAGGGTGGGGGTCAGAATATTTCTGATATAAAGGGTGTAGTTGTATAAAGCGTGGAGATAAAATAAAAAGGGTGGGGGTTTCTCGGCGATCATCAAAATAATCAAAACACCGACCTTGTCGGCTCGCTAGCGCTAGTTATATCATAAATATGTATCCGATATCGGGTCCGATATACTTTGAAATTAAAAAGTCGCCATCTTTAAATTGAGCAGGGATTGAGTTTGTTGTAATATATAGCGTCATCTATTGTTGAAATCGTGACATTTATTCAAAATGGAAACTCACCGCGAGCTACGAAAGTGTCGTACGCGGCGTAATATCACATTTTAGGGAGCATAAGAGTACCAAAAAATGCACTGATTTGATTAAATAAATCCATTTCAAATGAATCTCCTCTATAAAGTTGCATTAAATAATCGTGATTTAGCCGACAAGGTGGTTTTTAAGTAACTTTTTCCCCCTTTTTTCAATTATTTTTGTTGATGAATAATTTCGGGAATCCTGGGACCCGCCCGAAAAACAAAACGGGTCCCGGGATGTTTCTTTCACTTTCTTTCAATGAGTGCCTTTTCAAATTTGAATGCACAAAATGATCAAAATGTCCCCTTTTCGGTATAAAGGGTGGGGTTGAACATTCCCAAATAAAAAGGGTGGCTCTGTAAAAAGGGTGGGGCAAAAATAAAAAGGGTGGGGGTCTGACCCCTGTCCGGACAGTGTACTCATTTTGAAAGCTGTCCACGGAATACTTGACCAAACAAATGTAAAGTAAGCATTTTAGCATTCCATGGACAGCTACAAACATGAGCGCTTTCAGTAAAACAAGCATAACTTCTCTTAGGAATTATCAATTTGCTTAATTGATTTTCTCTAATAAGCAGCAGAGTATGTTTGGTAAATAAATGCTTTACTGAACTTTTAAGTGTCATATATTTGTTTTGAAAAACATCACCAATCTCGGTCAATAGGGAAGTACGCAGCTAAAATGCATACTGAACATTTGTTTGGTCAAGTATTCCGTGGATAGCTTGCAAAATGAGTACCTTTATTAAAATAGACATAACTCCTCTTAGCAATGCTCAATTTGTGTCATTCCTTTTTCCTAATAAGCAGGAGAGAATGCTTGTTAGATATATGCTCTACTGAACTCTCGAGTGTCATTTGTTTATTTTTTAAAACATCACCAATCCGGGTTAACTTCTTTTTGACTCACCCTGTATACAAGCAAGAACCTATAAAATGCACCTGAAATATGCATTTGTTTCGATCAGAATAAGCTTATTCCCGTTGAAATCCAGACACCTTCTATGGAAGACATGACCTTATCCTAATCCACACAGGGAGTGCATATTTCAAATTGAGTCACCCATGCAAGTAACCCAGAGATGTGACTGAGTGATTGAGAGATTTCCTGAAAAATTGCGAAGGGCGAAGCGTAGCGAGCGAAGCGAGCGGAGCTCTCGCATCTCACGGCCGGGGGTCCAGGGATATAGAGTATCACCCCCCCCCCCCCCCCCTAAAAAAACATGTTTGACTCTTTTTATGCTGAAATATCATCATCCGATTCCGGAAATGCAAAAACAAACAAAAAAATCCCATCTCTGGTAACCCCATTTGAAATGAGGAAGATTAACCCTAACCCCAAACCAGGTTATTAACCGATATCACAATTTTGGAAGAAAAATCAACAAACAAATCGCTGCGACCCGACCGGGGATTGGACCGGGGATTGAACCAGGGACCCTCTGAACCCCCATAGCTATTGTTTGCGCAGTATACTGCACTCACTCTATAGGCTCGGTTGATTACGTCATCGAAAACTGTCTGCACATGTGCTTGGAGATAATTTAGTCATTTGTAATACTCAGTTAGGTTCAGGGTTAAGGTCTTTCATCAAAGATGTACGGTCCAAATGGAATAACCCCTAGTGCATCAACAACAACAAAATCCATCCAATATGTTTGATGTCTCTAAACAAATCAATCTTGAGCCAAAGTGGAGTGATTTCAAGCCACTATCACTGTCTCCATAATGGATTTAACAGAATTCTACACTATCCCCCAAAGCCTGTTCACCCATTCTTATATGTAAGGCCAAGAAAATAAATATTCATGTTTAACATCTTCACCAGCCACATTTTGGGAAAATGCTTCAATTGATCTTTTTAATTTTTTTAAACGTTTAAAAATAAGGATGTTTCAGAAGTTCAGATCCTTTTCAATTACGTGGTTTTGACTATCTGTGCTTGGCAACAGTTGAGAAGTTTTAATGATAATTATATGGTTATTAGTGAGAGCGTATACATACCAAGACAAAAATAGTACAAAATACTTTCACTTAGTTTTGGTGCTTTTGGTGGAAGGAATCACTTTTAAATGGTTTTGTTTTAAAAACTAACAAAATAAATAGAAACTTATTTATTTATTTTCACAAAAGTCAACACACTAAACATGTACTTGTTTCTCTATTCTGCCTTAAATTCCCATGTGATCATTCAACCTGCGTATATCAACTTGCGTATAAACATCCGCTATTAAGTTCTCCAGCCATCGCAGACTCGTAAAAGTGTAACGTATACTCGACATGATCATCATCACATGGTCCCGGCCGCGACTAACGCTACCATTCGTTTTATATCAGGTGGGTATCGTATGCCGCGACTAACGCTACCATGGTTATATCAAACAGGTATCGTTTTACACATTAGGAGCACTATCATGTTCAAGACTTTACACTGGCCGGCTCTTGTTACGCTCCTTAAACCAGATGGCAGTCCCGATGAGACGAGCTCGGCACGTTGCGCATTTATAAGGCAAACGATAGATATATAAAGTCATGAAATTATCATTGTTGGGAGTTCAAATTTGAAAAGGATTATAACAGGGTTTAATAGGGGGCTTTACTGATTCTTCTTCAGTCAAAGTTATGGTTGTTTATATAAATAAACAAGATATCAACAATCGATGCATGATTCAATCAGCTTAATAATTGTCAATAAATCATTTTCATAATTGTTTTGAATTTTTTTATTTTTTTTTATTCTTTGTTTTTTTTATTATTCTTATTTTTTTGATAAATGAAGATCCAAAATGGCTTCTTGGAATAATTTAAGAGGGCTAAAACACTATGGCCAATATTCTCGTACTTATTTAAATGCGGTTTTAAACTAAATACATGTTTTACTTTGACTTAAAATTTTGAAAATATGTTCAACTTAAACACGGTCTAACCCGCTGAAAAGTGTGCAACTTTAAACATGGGTATGGGGGTAGTTTAACTCCACGTTTAAGTTCACTCACGTTTAACTAAACATTTGCACCATGTGCACATCATTATTTTCTTTTTCGAAACACCATGGCGCTCTTGTTGGGTGCATTTGAGTTCAACAATATAGACGTTCATATGATGCATTCCTTAGAATCACTGATTATTGAATAAATACCATTCAATACAATGGCACCCTTCAACAACTTTTCTGGCGACGTTATTCACTGTTTTGATTTTAAAAAATGACCCGTCTAGAAGATGAACTTGCGTTTAACTTAAACATGAGTTTAGTTAGCGACGGTTTTGGCCTAAAACTGCATTTGGTACGTCAACAAGGCCTAAAATGATTTACTGACACCCCAATTTCTTTTCTTTTTTGAATATGTTTTGGAAAATGTTGAAAATTGAAGATTCCTTATATGTCAGTCAGGCCATAGAAGTATTTTCAGCCTCCTCTTATAGATATATTGATTGTGTTTTGAATGAAACCCAACATAAGCAATGTAAAATAAGTGAGCCCTCATCTGCTCCCCCGACCGAAATTGTAAATTGTAACTATTTTTCTATATAAATGTGAAAACAGAAATCATATAAGTTTTGACAGACCGGGTGTTTAAAGCCGCGCTGGCCACGCTTGTTTTCAAATGGTTCGGGAATGAAAATGTCACTAATTGGCGATTCACGACACTCTCAATGTTCCGTCACGGATTCGCACTGGTTCGGCATCTGCTGGCCGTAGTGAATTGTTCTGCATACGGTTATAAGCTAAAGAATGATGCAAAACATTCTCTGATTGGTTAATTACTTTTAGCGGCCTGATTTTCTTCCAACACCTTCCAATTACATGTAACCTAAGAGAGGTCATTCTGATCAGCGAATCGTGACAAATTTACAATGCATTTTGTCAATGACGGTTGTCTAGCTGTGTGCATTGACCCGAACCATTGTACACAAGCACTTTGCTTCGAACGTTGTACGTCAAAGCTTGGTTGTACGTGTGCCAATTGATTTCATGAGACAAACAGGCCTAAACGGTTTTTTGTATGTAAAACGATATCTATCACACCCAAAGGCACTCCCATCACACTCTATCGCAGACTATCCCCTAGGCATTGATGCCACAAAGTTCACACACATTTGAGACAGACTTAACTGATGAAACATTAAAATTTCAATGTCCATGTTTCCAAATATGACAGTACCCGCCCCAAGCAGCCCAAGGTTATGAAACCCACCTAGCCTGTATTCACACACCTGATGTGAAGAGCTTGCAGACGGATCATTCCACCCATTTCCGGTCACGATAAATAACTAATAGCTATATGAAAAGTGTATTTACTTTTCCTTCAGGGAGCAATATCACTTATGTTGGGGGTAAAACAATAGTCTCCTTTTATAACCGTAAGGTAGTTTCAACACTTTACTTTTCAAATTTTGATTATCTTGTGCAAATTATTTTCATAGTAAAGCTAATCAATCTAAAACACACCAACCATAAATGACAGTTCACTGACCATATAATAACCCTTTTCTACATACCCGACCAACCCATTTTGTTTGATTTTTGAACCCCCCTCACCCCGCCCCCCGCCCCCCCCCCCCAAAAAAAAAAACAAAACAAAACAAAACAAACAAAATTGAAAATGTTTTTTGAAATGTTTTTTAAAATGTGAAATTGTATGAACATTTCGAAAACTGTTATTAAAATGTCCCAAAATGTTTTTGAAAAAAAGGGAAAGAAAAAGCCAGACCAACCTGATTTGCCCGTAGAACATAGATTTTTTTTTGTCGCCTTAGGCCAAACAAAGAAGGTCCGTCTCAGAAGCCCGCCCGCATTGGTATGTAAAATGAGCTACGGCGCGTAGGTCTATGCGCTGAAGGATAAAAAACGTTATTTTTTTAAAAATATTTTTGGGTTTTTTTGATTTTTTTGTGATTTTTTTTGGTTTTTTTGGTTCTTTGATTTATTTTTTTAAAAGATTTGTAAAATTCTCTGTAAGCTTGGATTAGCAACAACAACAAAAAATAGCACACACAAAAAAAATTGCATACCTCATAGCCTATTTTCTAAAAAAAGAAATTTAAAAAAATCGCACAGCACATAGCTTATTTGCAAAATGTTTCTGAGACAGACCTTCTTTGTTTGGCCTTAGTAAAAAAATGTTCATTGCATCATATATCTTTCCAGTATTTATGATTGCATCCAGGTATTTTGAATGGGACCTTCAGCATACTAGGCTGGTGTTCCACCAACTGAGCTTATGCATCAATAGAAGAAAAGGGATTTTATTATAAACTAAGGCCTTTAGTTTAATCCGATCCTCTAACATCTTTTTATCCGAAAAGATCGGAAAGAGCTTTCCAAAATCGATCCATACTCTTCCTGATGAACTTATGTGTATGTTGTTTCCTCTTAGAATAGATAAGACAATTGTAGACAATTGCTAAAACAAATTATTAGATTTGGTCCCCAATGTTAAATCCTTCCTTTTCCTTATACAATTAGGACCCCCCCCCCCCCCTCCCCCACCCCAAACGTGTAAAGTAGAGGTACTCACCAGTCTGTTGGTCAATATTCCAGGTTTACTTTCCCATTGTGCTATGATTTTACAGTCGACACATCAGGCCAAAGAAACTCAACATTGAGTTTATAAGGCCTTACCTACACTAGGATTTCCCACCATATTCAATGGCATTATTTTTTCCCAATATTTTCTAGCAAAAACTGGACAATTTGTTTTCAACAGCTTGTTTGCATCCATTTTTTTTCTTATTTTTTTTCGAGCAAAGCACTTGCTCAAAAATCAAACCCGAGTACTCCTACATTCAGGCAACTCCACCCATGAGGAATACCTGCACCCAGCCAACCCAAGAAATACACCCACTTCAGATATCTTTCCTCCCTAGCGAAGACCCCTCCCCTATAGACTGTTCTTCAACCCAGCCACCTCTAATCCCAAGGAATGCATTGTCGGTCATGATCACACTGAAGCAATCTATGGTTAAGTCCATTTCAAATTGACGAGAAAAGTATGGTTTTTATCTCTCCGCACGGCAAAGTAATCCAAGCGTAAGGCCAAAAAAAAAAAAAAGTTTGTCTCAAAGCTTGCGAAGGCTTCAAAATCGGGCGACGTGCGCTGTTTTTTGTCTTCCATTTTTTTTTTTTTAACTTTTTTATTTATTTGTGTTGCAATTTTTACTCTTACTATTTGCAACCGTTGACACTTTCTGATATTTGTTTTTTCTATTTGAAATGAATATTGTGATGTAGTTGTGTATACGAACAATTGTGCAGCGTTTTTTGAAGAACTGAGTCATGTAAAAGTTTGAGAAGAGGAAAATCTGCCGATATTTTTAATAAAAACTCGAAATAAAAATTTGTATGGAAAAAAAAAATGATTTTACAATTTTCTGCATTTCAGACGCGGTATTTTGGCATTTCAAAACCAATGCGCGCGCAAGCTTTGAGACGAACCATTTATTTTGTTTGGCCTAAGCGCATGATTTTGGCATTCGCACACGTCAGGCTTATTAACAACGGTGCGCTCTGTTGTGTAATGCAAACCTAATGCGTTCCCATCATCTTTTGTATTAATTTGCTGCAGTAAGGAGTCTGGCCATTTTGAAACCGAATGAACTATATAGCACTGCATTTCCAATGAGTTACATATTCTAAAATATCAATCCAGAAAGGCTGCAAGCATCCACCCATAATAGTTAGATCAGTTCCAGATTAGCAAAACATTACAGCAGCGAATTAATACAGTCCTAGGACACAAGCACGCATGAAGGCAAACTGTGCATGATATGCCCGTCACATGCATGCGACCCAAACAGCATGCGTGTGACGATGTGACCATAACCGCGCGCGCACGCTTGGTAACTTTTGCGCGGAGATATAACACCGAATATTTCTCTCCAATTTGGAACTGATTGAACTCTAGTACCTAGATACCTTGAAGACTACACATACGAGATCAGTTTTACACTTCTAACATCAGTATTGTCTCAATAATTCTAAATCCTAGAGTGTTTATTAGCCAAAAGCTATGAGATTACCGTCTCCGGCGCAGTCTGCAAAAACATACAAAACCTGTTTCTATCATCTCATCAGGGTTTTCTAACCGACAACTTTTAGCCGTATTAATACTAGCCTGATGCTGTTATTGTGGCAATTTTACAAACGTTGATGTGTTCCACAAGAATCCCAATCGCAGCATACTATAGTTTGATAAGCTCCAAATTGGCGAAGCCTCCTTACAGCAGCGAATCAATATAGAAGGACACGGGTGCCCGTGAAGGCACGGGCACAACAAGCCCAGTTTGCACCATGTGCGTGACGAGTGCATGTAGCCAAAATCGAGGTGTGTGACCATATAATCATGTACATACACCAGGATTACTTTTGCACACGGTTAGATAAAAACCAAATGTATCTGGCCAATTTGGAGCTGATTTAACTATAGCAAAATGTGAACACACCAGTTGGGGGTACACACCCAATTCAGAGGTGACTATATGTAATACTGCAAAGACCCATCGTTTTATTTGCAACTGATTTCACTCACAGACTATATATTTTCCACACTTTGCTCTCACCGGATGCCTTAAAAAATGCTCTCAACAAATGCCACCATGTATCAACATTTTATTCTCATCAAATAACCCTTGCTACGCAACTGATAACAGCCTTAAAACTTCATATCTATTTCATGTTGAAGTCTCTCCCCTCCCCCATACCCCCTCACAAAACCTATTTTCGAGTTGATATATGAGTCGATTGGCACCTTATTTCTTCAGTATTTGGATGTTTAATTGCCCCCATCAGACAACGCAATCAAAAACTTGATTAGACAAAAAAAAACCTGTTATCATGTAAATCCCAAAGGTCCATTGAATGTTATTAACCTGGCTATCATACATGGACGAATGACCATTATTAATCTGTCAACCCTATTTTGAAATATAATATGTTCTGTCAAAAACCTTCTTTTTCAGCATGTATAAAGTAAAACTGCCTAACGGTTATGCATAGGAAATGTTGCTTTATACATGTATGTTCAGTGACAAGAGCATGTATACAAGGTGTTGATAGATGTGTTTTGGTCCTTGATCATGTTCATGGCAGACTGCCCAAAGGTTATACATAGGAAGTATTACTTTATACATGCTGAAGGGCCAAGTGGAGATACAAGGTTTTGACAGAACAACGATGATAAACTTTTCGGACAGTAGCCACAAAAGAAAGTGGAAAAAAGACGCTTAAGGAGTCGTTCAACAAATAAAATAAGATCACTACAGGACCAAACACCGGGAGGTGTTTTTTTCTTCTGTCATTAATTATACACGAAACCCTCAAGAAAGCAAAGTTCAGTCTGTTTTTATCTTTCTTCCTCAAATTAAAAACGAGGTCGCTTTCTAAAGAATGTCCCACCAGCTTTGCGATATCATGTTGTACACCCCTGCAGCCGGCACATATAAATCACAAATGTGATCTTTTAGTGTACTGTATATATTATTTTAGGGATCAAAGGTATTCAGCAATCACAGGGAAAAAATGGCTATCCAAAAATTATATCGAGCATAAAATCTTAGGAAATTCATATTTTGAGAAGTAATTCTGACGCTGATGCAGGTTTTTCGGTCCATATTTCGCTCTTAGTTCTGGTAGGATTTGTCAATTGTTTTATTGGGGTTACATAATTTAAAGTAAAATGCAACAGTCAACTTAATGGGCTATTCCATTTGAAATCCATACACCCCTATGGAAGACATGACCTTAATCTTCTACACAGGGAAGGTAGATTTCAAATGGACTCACCCATCCAGGTAACCCCCATTTGAAATTCACACTCCCTGTGGGCAGTCACCAGCGTAAACAAAATTGGGGGTAAGATGCGCGCAAAGCATGGAGCACAATTGTTTTGCTTGCAATATCAAACATTTGATGCTAATTTCAGTAGATTTTACATTAACAGTCAACATCTTTTATTGTTTCGGGAGGGGGGGGGGGGGAATGAGGTGTATTTGAGCTGATTGGGGAGGGCAATCTTGGGGGACTGAGCTGATTGGGGAGGGCAATTTTTGGGGACAAGGATTGTGACGGGGGGGGGGGGGGGGAGACTATAATGGAATTTCTTCCATAGTGGGAGTATGGATTTTAAATGAATAGCCCAATGTTGTTGCACAACATGATTTGATAAAGCAATCATACACACCACCCATACTCGCATGCAGACGGGATATTATGTGTTATGACAGTAATACAATGCGCTATAATATAAATGCCTCTTTTATTTTCTGCAGTCGTCACAAACTCACTACCAAACTGCCTCGTACTGTCGTCGTACCACACTTTTGTCTTTGTCCTTGAGGCATTGTGAAGCGACTGTTTATCGCAACCGATTCACTACCAATCCCTGGTGCGTTGTTCACCCCAGTCAGACTCAAGTCTGGGCTTGTAGCACTTCAGGAGAAGAGGCAAGACTTTTTTTTACAACAGACAAGTTTTTAAGGTTAATTTGTTATGTACTATCAATGGGTTTTGTGTCTTGCTATGACCTGTCACGGCTTCAATGGCATGTGCGTAATGCAATGCGGCCATGACAATGAGTAGAATGGTGCACAGCAGACTTTGGGTAACAATACCATCCGGAAGACCGTCCAATGAATACGAGAGAAGGGCCGCAAGAGAGACATTGACCAGTCACAATACACAACCAGCTAGCAATATCTGAATAGTTTGAATCAAACAGATAAAGCTGCCGTGAGAAATAGCTGCCACTTGACATAGCTGCCACTGCCATTGCTTTAACATACTCTGTGTAAGGGGTGGCCATAATTAAAGTACGGTCTTCACAGGTAAAAAAAAAGGTCTGTAACATAATGTTTGGGTCTTGTATATATCGCAAACTTCCCAACGGTTGTGCATAGGAAGTGTTACTTTATACATGTTCTGGGGCAAGAGCACTTACATTGAGATCCCCCCCCCCCCCCTCAATGGTTGCCATTGAGATGTAGTAATGCATGAAAATTGGTCTACACAACGTCGAACTAGCTCTGGTAACGAGCTGTGAGCATAGCGAGATGCGACCGAAGAAAGCATGACTTAGTCCCAAGACTAGAGCTGGGTCTTTGTTACCAAGGTTTAGAGGGGCACCGTTTTGGACTATTGAGGAGTCTAGTGCTACATTCAATAAGAAAAATAGCTGCCTATAGAAGATATCAACCAAATTCAAATTTAAATACAGTTTGATACTTGATAATTTTGACATTGTAAACCTTTGATTTAATAATGGTACATCTTTTTGAACGTTTAATGTTGGTTTGTTAACAACTTGAAAACCATTGTTGTGCCTTCACAAAACACATCCAAATCCAAATAGCTGTCAAGCCCATCATTGCAGTTGCCAAATTTATACTATCCCAGCACGTGGCTGCTGGGTGGGTTGCGTAATGACGAGGCAATTTTGGTGCCATTTTCAACAAGATATAGAATTGCATATCATGTCTGACTGTTTTCTGGCTTGCCGCTTCAATCCAATCAAATCTAAGTGACATTTTATAACAGTTACTGATACTTGTATGCAACTTGATGATATATCTTATTGCTATATGATAGTGTGTGTTGTTACTTTGCACTATACAGTTGGTTATTGACCACACATACTATGAAGACCGTACAATGTCTGTGCACATAACAGCGCGACACAGTGCTAGAAAACTGTTGGTGACATGGAGTTCAATATTTTAGAAGGTGTCATTAATACAACTTCCGGTAACTGGAGGTGGTGCTCGCATTACTTGTGTAATGTTTCACTCCTACACAAGGAGCTACATCAGACTGGTAACCTTCTGTGAACATCTTTGCCGGATTACATAGAGGGCATTGTGGGATTGGCTTGAACAAGATTGTGTCATTAGTGTTCTGAAACTTGGAGGCCTGGTCATCTTTCTTGACAATATTTGAGCGTTTTTATTTTCGCGCTTGCTGATTTTAGCGCTTTACGCGCTTAAATAAATGTACCATCAGCACTTGAATACAGAACTCATTTCCTGCCAAATTTTCAAACGGTTATTTGCATCGTTTTCTGTAGAGCCTGAACAAACAAATTCATCCCTCTACCACCCTCTTTAAAGACATATTATGCAATCTTTTCCATGGGACACCCTCTATCCTTGATTTTTTTTTAAAGCAGATTTTCTTGCAAATTTATATTTCTGATCATAAATCATAAATAAATATATAGTGAGTTACACTTACAAAGCGATATGATTCCTAAGTACTTCAAAATCATGGTTTTAAAGAGTGAAAATAAACTTCATTCTAAATTCACTCTAAAACCATGATTTTGAAGTAATTAGGAATCGTATCGTATCACCCTGTAACTCAGAATGTATTTATGATTTGTAATCAGAAATGTAAATCTGCAAGAAAATCTGCTATCAAAAGGGTGCTCAAAAGTTTTCCAAACATTTTCCAAAACAAATTCCAAAAATAATCTCAAATGGTTCGCCGTAAGGTTCACCTCCAAGTAGAAAAGAAATCAACAGCATGCAAAAAAGCAAAAACAAATTTGGGCACGAAAATATCTATACACCTTCTCAGCTGAAAAAAATAGACGGGTGAAAAACGAAGAGCTGAAATTAAACGACACTGATGCTACTTGAAGTGGAACGGAATATTCCCTTAATGGCGAGATTCCATTTCAAGCAATATCCGTCTCTATTTTATTATATGTTAATATTTCATGATTTTTGATATGAGCTACATGTACACAGTTCAACAAAAATAAGTTCCCCTTTAGATTATGCCTGATACTTATAAAATGAGTTACTCCATCGAAACAATTTTTGGCACACATTAATGTACGTGTGCACATCAACACTAGAACGGGGCTATAACTACGCAGGTGTTGTAATGCTTGAATGAGCACACATTGAATGGAGGAATACCTCAATTCAAAAATTGCCAAATGATGTATTGAAGGAGGATGGTTAAGCGACTTGAACCAGGGTTTTTGCTTGAACACAACGCACAGGTACTGCTTGAATGAGCACCCGCGATATTGAACTTTTAGCAAGTTTTGAAATTGAGGTATTCCTCCATTCAATGTGTGCTTATTCAAACATTACAACACCTGCGTAGTTGTAGCTCCTTTCTAGTGTTGCTGTGAACACGTACATGTAATTATGTGCCAAAAGTCAGTTCGATGGAGTAACCCATTTAAAAAATATCAGGCATAATCTAAAGGGGAACTTATTTTTGTTGAACTGTGTATATTCCAAATCAAAACCAGAATACAGTGGAACCTCTGTTAACACAAAGTCATTGGGTCGTTCCGTTTTCATTTCTGTTTGATCAGGTTATTTTCATTTGTGTACATCTTCAAGCTGCCTTTGAGATGTGGTATTGAAGGTGTATGCTTTCACCATTGACCCGACCCTATGGTCAATGGCTTCACATCCCATGGACCATGAGAAGAACCAATGCCAGTATTAGGCTGATGAAAGTTGATTCAGAGTTTCCTGTTACCCACCCGCATCACTTTTTTTCACCATTCTACCATTCTTATTCCTCAATGCCTAAGTGTATGGGTCATTTTTAACACTTTCCATGCGGCAGGTGGCTGCAGACGACATCTCAAAAATTCACAAAATGTTTCAAAAATGTCAACATTATTGAATTTCATTACCATATTTGGAATCACCATGAGAAATGCATTGAAATAAGAACAAACATGCCTAGTATTGGGTCAGGAATCATTGAGATAGACTTTGAAAATTGTGAAAGGTTTCTGAAAAATGGGTTTTGTGTATGGTAGAAATAATAGCCACGTGGAAAGTGTTAATAAAGTCCACATTGAAGACATACAGTGGTAGGGTATACTCATGGCAGCGTAAGCGTTTATCCCATATAAGTAATTAATATGATATATAAAATAAAGGCGGCTTTTCTTTTGTTCTCATGCAATATATAGGCAGCCCCCGTATCCGTCGAGGTGAACTATGAACGCTGCCGGAACGTGTATGTTACAAAAACAACAATATATAATTATATTGATTTGTTGAGGAATCGAACCCAGTATTCCTGCTTGGGAGCCCTAGAGCGTGGCCACTATGCTACACTGGATTAACAGTTACGGCAAAGTCGTTGAGCAAAGATGTATTGAGTATTGGGTTTTAATTCCTTGCACTTTGCTGATCCCCGATCCCCATACTTCTTTCGAAATTAAAACAATGGAGTGATTAGCGTTTCAAACAATGTGAATTGTTCATTAGGACTCGAGCTTGCAGGTGCTGTTCAATCACAAATCGCTCCAGTATCATGTGCGTTAGAGCTGTGGGACGTGAGCGCAAATGTTCCCAAGTTGTACAGTGGTACCATGTTTAAGAATGGTTACAGTCCGGATACTATGCGATGCGGGAAGATCGTCGAGGCTGCTGTGGTATACTAAAGGAACTCCACAACTTTTCACTGTACAAAACTGTAAAACCAGAAATGTTTGTGTGCATTTAAATTTCGCTGATTTTGTGAGGAGTACTTACTAGTACTCGTGTAAATTTCATGCCACAAATAATTATATCCAATCTATCTATAGCAGTGCATTGCAAAGTTACACAATGTAACTTCAAAGTTAATGCTAAATTCTCATGCCATGAATTAGGCCAATACTGCTGATTCATGAAATTTTAAACTCGCAAACATTTCTGGTTTTACAGTATTATGATGAATTGATGATAAGAAAGAAAGAGTAAGATCACACACTGATAACATGACTCTAGCAGCGCATCAATGTCTCCCATTTCATTTTGATAATAGAAATGATTTCTATCAATAGGACACATCCCTTGTGAGCCAACCACCCAGCCTACACATATTACACTCTATACGTTTATAATTATCTAAAAGCTGATCTTGTCAAAAGTATCCGACAAGGTGAGCTCACCATTTGAAACCCGACTCCGCAATTTGTGTCTCGTTAGCTGTATCTCTTACACTACTTACTCGAATGTCATCGAGCACCACACACGCACGCCAGACGTAATATGTATAAATATGCACGGACATCGCAACTTGAAAGCGCCATTTGAGACACGTCGGTCCATGATCACTCACGTTAATGAATGGTCATCTATGTACCGTATGGCTTTTGATGCTATGCCCCTTTTGAGATTCTAGATCGTAAGTGTAGCGTACGTTAGGGCAGGTTCACCTCAAGGTCCGTGTCACATTTGCTATTTTAACTTGTCACATCCCTAGCGGGTCAGTCACCTTGCCGACACCAGTAGGAAATATACACCCATTCCCGTGGCGACCTCACAAAATGGCGGGTTGGTCGTGTACAAGGCATCTAAAGTGCTCAACAGATGAAAGTCAAACACTTTATTTAGGTCCTTTAGAGTAACTTCCAAATATTTGTTGACCAAATAGACTAGATAGACATTTGGATGAATCTTTCCAGCACAATTTGATACCAAAGTTGCCACCTAACAACAATGATAAACCATTATTAGCACCATTTAAAGAAAATTAGTCACTTTTCATAAGTCACATTTTCAACGCACGCTAGCCGCGAGAAAATGATGTGTGTGGCACTTGAATGGCCGAGAATGAAAGGGATATTGATCACACAGTGCGCAACTGCGTTGGGTCATGCCTGAGTGAGCGGGCTATTTGATAAAGAACAGGTAACATGTGGTCTTTTCTTCCCGTGTAGTGTATTTTGTAGTTGAATTTTAAAAAGTGCATGTATGAGAGATGGCAGTGTTTATTCGTTTTATAATAAATATTATGTTTTGTTCAATATAATTACGCAATTTAGGCTCGATAATTACTTTTCTAACATGATAATGGACAATGTTGTGCTTGCCGGACACCTTCTTTAAGTGAAACTGAGACATGTGGCATTCTAAATAGTTTCTGAGAATGCCAATTTGATATAAATAATTGTACTGAAACAAATGCAGAATACCGCTCTAGGGAAACTAATTATCTAAAATTAAAAAAACTAATCAGTAATCATTTCATGCGGGCTGGATTATTATTTTATTTCAAAACACAGGCATAATAAGAGTTGAATATAATTAAATTTTAATAAATACTCTAAACAATTTACGCAAAATTGCTCAAATAGATTACTATATTTGGAAGCAATTGATATTCATAAACTGGATTTCATCTTGTTAAGTGTTGCACAAGCCCGTCGCCTGTACTGGGATTAATTATAAAAGTATTATCATTCATATATGCTGGTATTTGCAATTTTCCAATTATATAGCCCTTAAAACACCTACAAACAATATAAATTGAGAACAATAAGGCAATAACAAAAAACCTGTTCAACGGACCTGACCAAAATCTTTTTATGAGATTTTCCTTTTGGGGGGAGGGTGGTGAAGAGGGGTGGAGAATTCCATGTGCAAATGAATACCGAGTCCAAAATTCCCAAATTTGAGGGATTTTTTAAAGTTTATCCAAAATTAGCAATTTGTTTTACAGATCTTTGCGATTTTTGGTGTCATTTTCAAGGGAGAAAAGCCGACCGACCAACCAAACCTGACGTCCGTCCACCCGTAACACATGGTTTTGGGTGGGGTTTTATATATGTTCAAGATATGTATCATTCAATGGATTACAAGATTGCTGTTCTGTCAAAACTTCTTCTTTTTTGGCCATCCGGCAGTCTGCTCTAAACATGTTCAAGGGCCATAAAACCTTATCAGTGCTCTCTTGCCCCTGAACATGTATAAAGCAACACTCTCTATGCATAACCGTTGGGCAGTTTTACATTATACATGCTGGGTTTTGCTGAAAAATATTACTGCCAGGCCGTGGCTGACATGGTTCATGTCAAAACAAAATTGATAAGCAAACGTATTAATTTCAAGCAGAAAATAGTAATATTTTCACAATTTTGGTACTACAATGTATATTTTTTTGCCTTTATTCCCTTTTCGTTTATGTGTATTATTGTGTACAGCGCTCTGAGGTTTTTATACATGTTGCACTTTATAAATATGTTATTATTATCATTATTTTTATTTTAATCTTTAAAAAAAGCAACCCTACTTTTAACATTGTAAGGTTGGTCGCCGGGGGTAACACAACCATCCCCCACCCCTTTGCATCCGACCTTCACCATGGACATTAGCAAGGAGAACTTATTTTTCCTTATTTACAAAAATAAATAACAAAGTGTCTGGTCAACCCTCTGGTGGGCCTCAATCATGTTTCCTGGCCCTATGTTTGTGTATGCCGTTTGATTTTCTTATGACTTGAGTTTTTTTCATATATTTTATTCATACAGAATCATCCTGAACAGGACGGTGCCCTTTGACGGATTAATTTTCTAAGCACTTCGACCGATATGAGCCCTGCATGTTTAAACTGGGTTTTGCTCACTCAGCTAGCACAGATCTGTCAATAGAGGGAGACATTTATGTTTCCAGAGTAATTAGCTGAGGAGCCAGGTATTGCCTAGTATTAATGCTTTCATTTCAATACTCATGGAAACCCGATATAAATATATACTGTCCATTATGCAATAATGATATTGAGGATTTGAGACATTTCCTATTTCTATGTAGCGGCTTAAATCATATCAGAGTTGATGAATATCGCAAGCTTGAACATCAACTGTTACTACATAATCTAGAAGAATTTTGGAGAATCTTTATATCGGGTAGTCTAACAATAAAATTGTGTCTTATGCTAGGTCTTTCAAATGATGTTCTTACTGCAAGTGATGATTTTCACTTACTTCATATATTTGATGTGTTTTGTAAATCATATTTGAAACGTGCATGGACCGCACGTAGCATTAACCTTGCATGAATCTATGTTACCATGTAAATATTTGTATATAATATTTCCCTTTTTGTATTAAACATTGTGTTATGTTTATGGACGCATTAGTCGAGAAGACTTTTGCCACTGTTCCAAAAGTGTATGTCCGAATAAATAAATAAAATTAAAATAAAACTACTACATTTGGGAATTATAGCTCTACTAAATCCTATAGACCATTTCAAATCAGAAAATATTGGATCGGTTCCGATTGTTTCAGATTAGCCGAGTGTTTTGGCATCAGTTTAATGACTCATGAGTCATCCATACACAAAAAAACATGTTTTCACCCAGTGTCTTTAATAACCTGTGTGTGGATTCCGCTGGTTTGGTGAGAGATTGTCTATTTTACAGTGTTTCAGTAAAAAAAACGGTGAGATAAAAGAGATTTGGGGTAATACCATCACATTTTATCTTCAGCTTGATAATTTTTTGTTGATAGAACAAACCACTGTTAACACTTTCCACGCGGCTATTGGTTTCACCACTGTTTTGATAACACGTGTTTCCCTATGCGAATTTGTGTGACGTCAGCCCGAATTTGAGAATCTTTTCTGTCCAGATTATAGATACAATTTTTGTTTTGGATTCATCACGTTCCTCAATCCCTCACATCACCTTTAATTCTACGACTTATAATATCAAACACGCCCATACTTGTAAATACTGCCAACATGGACTCCATTTTCCTAAACATAGGGCAAAACAAACGAAGTGGACTTGCCCTTTGCAACTGACCCAAAAGTCCATAAATCTAGGGTCGCTTTAAGGTGGCTAACTCGGCTACGGTGACCGGCAATTGCTTCAAAATAACAGAGGATGTGTATATTGCTAAGAAAAGATGATATGCCAAGTTTGAATTTTTTCCAAAAAGCCGTTTTTGATTTACAGAATTTTTCGTTATTTGAAAACCCATTGACTTAATACAGGAGGCGTAGCCAAATTCCCAAATACTGCGAAATTTCAGAAAACACATAGTTTTGTAAATAATTTTTTCTCTTCTTTAAAATCAATGTATGCTAAAGACTTTTATTTTATTTTGATGCCAAAACACCAAGGTATAACACAATTTTGTTCCCACCAAAACTGAATGGTGATGGATGGTTTTTTTACTGGGAATGTTAGTACTTTTTCATTCTTTTCTAGAAACACTATATTGCCAAATTTTGTGAATTTCTACAGCAAAAACTACATGTTCAATTTGCACAAACAAGGTGTCATATTAAAGGTAATCAAGTGTAGAAAGTTATCTCGTGAGTTTTTACTAATTAAGTGTTTCTAGAACTTTTTACAGCCTTTTGAAAATTTCCCTAAAATCAAAATTGAAAAAAATATTTTTTTTCAAAAAGTAAACACTGTATTTGCAAAAACTCACGAGAGAAGTTAGGTAATATGCTTACATATTTATTCCCAAAATTTCATGGCCATAGTACTTTCCGTTTGGTCTACAGAAATTCCAGAAGGTGAAGATTTAGGGAATTTTCAAAAAATAAAGAAAACATAAGAAATTTCAAAAATGATCCGAAAGTCCTGAAATAGGTAGAGGAAAGACTTATCTTTACTGTGGTCTCAGTATAAAGAGTATAGATATAATTGATTTGGTATACAGCAATTTTTCTGTAGTGGTGTAGGAGCCGAGTTAGCTACCTTAATAGCAAAACGTGTTCTGTTGATGTGTAACTGCAACTTAAACGCATACAATGGTCAATATGTTGGCACTGAAAGGGCAAGTCAACTTTTTCTCTCTTTTTTTTGCCTACTGCAGTTGTGTCTGCTTCTATATAAGGGGTGTAGATCAGGCTTTCTCAACCAGATTTACTGATGCTCCACATTTTAGTAACCAACTTGTTGAAGCTTCACTTGGGGTCCAGGGCCTGGGGGTGGTCCAGGGGTAGCGTCCCCTGAAGCTCCTTGGTTTTTTAACTGACTTAAATCGCCTCTCGTTGGTCATATTTTTTTAGAATTTGCAATTCAAGTTATTTTTCAGAGGAAAACAGGGCTCGGTGTGGTGGAGGGGCAAGTTTTCTTTTTTTGCGGACGGATAGTGGCTGATTTTAGTAGGCCTATAAAATCTGGCTATATCATGATGATTTTTTTGATTTTTGATTTTTTTTAAATTGTATTTTGTTAACCACTCTCGCGCCACTTAGGATGACTTGATGCGCCACAAGTGGCACGGGCGCCGCCAATTGAGAAAGCCTGGTGTAGATAGATCCATGGATATTAGATACTAATGTTGACAAATGTACACATAAAGTTTCTGCCAAAACAACACCTACTACAATATCATACAGTATGTACACAGATTGTGAATTCAACTAAATATTCAACATAACTTCTTAAATCAACTTAGGAGTCATCTATTATTTTCGCCATTTAAGTTATGTACAAAGCGTACGTAACAGGGAGAGAGGGGGTAGCAATTTGAGAAGGCATACACATACTTGATTTATTAAGTACAAATCAAAGTTTTATCTTCGTCCGTCCTTCCCATAAAATGTTATGCGCCCATAGATAGCGGCCTTCCATAAAATAAATGTAAGTGCCTAACTAGTTCTCGTGCAGAAATATTTCGCCATTTATTGAGTACATAACTCAGAGGAGGGAGGGGGTAAAAATTCGCGTAGGCTTTGTACGTAAGTGAAAATGGCGATAATTTTGGACGACCCTTACAACATGACAAAACAACTTACATTGTGCACCTTATTATTACAAACAAATTTAATCAAGATTTTTTATATTTAAAAAATAAAGGTATCGTTTTCAGACATACCTGTATGAAATCATCTAAAGAAGGACCTAAATACTGGAGGCACATGTAGGGTACAAACAATGACACTGCAGGCGGAGTTCTTCGCAAAAATAATATATATATCTGACAATATAACACCGGCACGGTCTAAAAACAATGCCTTAATTCTCATTCGGCATCTGACTTGACCATATCCATTTCAAGTCATATTTTCCAGACATTTGCTGACATTTGTCAATTTCAACCTGTTTCCATCCAATAACGCACATATTGTCTCCCATACTGTCGCTGATATCTCTCTGAGATGGTCCAAACTTTGTAAGCTGTTTAACACTTTCCACGCAGCAGACGACATTCCAAAATTTCACAAAATGTTTCAAAAATGTCAGAATTGTTGAACGTCATTACCATATTTAGAATCACCATGTAAAATGCATAGAAATAAGTACAAGCAACAAGCATGCCTAGTATTGATTCAGTAATCCCTTGGATAAACCTTGAAAGTTCGGAAAGGGTTTCTAAGAAATCTTGTTTTGTATGGTAAAAACAATAGCCGCGTGGAAAGTGTTAAGAATTTGTAATAGGGTGAAAATCAGATTATTCTCCTTTAAAAGATGTGATAAATCAATGCAGTCGTTTGGTAAATAAAAGTCTTCACGACTGTCTGCTTGAAGCTAAGGACTTATGAGTTCAAACCACTTTTAATTGCCATCTAGTCTTGAAGTTGTCAAGTTTTCTGTAGACTTCTAATGAGGTCTGATGTGAGGTGAATTCAAGTGGTTTCCTTCAACCAGTTTACTGCACATGGTTTGTAGAGAACCACCATTAGGGGGGTGTTTGTTTGTCCATACATCTCCTCCAACAGGTAGGGTCGGCCGGTTGGTCAGATTATTTATTCCTTTCAAAAATAACGTGTTTCACATCCGGACTATTTTAAAAATCAGTGAGGGCGGCCCTTACTATTTGTTATTTTTGGATTTTTTGTTATTTTTCAGAAGCCAAATTACATGCTTTTTGCAAGAATTGTTTCAATATTCGTATCACTATCTATATAACGAGTAATTCTCGCGTCTTTTTCATTGAAATATAGTTTTAAAAAATGGACACACTCACACAAAACAAAGACAGGTATGATTTTCGGATTTTTCCGAACTTTTTTTGGAATTTTGAAGGAATATTTGAAAATAACAAATAACACAAATATTGGAGCGGCGTCAAAAATCGGTAACATTCGAATAACATTCAAAAGATGTATAATAGTTGCTAAATAAGATGTGAATGGGAATATTTCACAATTTTACTATTAAATCACTTCATTCATGTTTTAAAACAGTTTAGAAGAGTAATGAAATGGCTTTAAAAATATGTTAGTGTATTTCCAGAAAGAAAAATTCTGGAATAAAAATTTAACTTTCTCTGTAATTTCCTAAATAAGGGTCGGTATTCATTTGTAGAGTAATTATTTTTTTGTCAGTTTTCAAAATTGGGTAGGTTGGAATTTATGGACAAACAAACTTCTTTTTTTGGGTTGGGGGCGGGGCTTAGCGTAGATGATGTCAATAATTTGGGGTTGATATGATGTTTTTTTGTGGGCTTTTGATTTTAATATTTCAACATTTGGCACTTTGGGCCCCAGAGTTTGACAAATGTATGATGAATGCATTCCATATATTGATTACAACATCTGCAAATGTGGTCAAAATACCATATTAAAATAAGTGAGGTACAGAAGTGTGCCTTTTCCCACCATTCAATATCAGTTTCCTGAGCATTAGCCTTTAAGAGAATGAAACAATACGAGGGGTCAGAAACAAAAGGCCTTATCTCCATTTTGACCATTTTGAGAAAAAAGGCTATTGAAGATTTTCAAACACATTGGGGAGATAGAGATGATAGAAATGCGATAAAAATGTTGATACCAAAATCTCATTTTTGAAGATGAGGCCTTTTGTTTATGAGCCCTCGAATAGATACAATACTGCCTCTTATTGATTAAAATTGCCCGTTCGGACCTCAAGATTCTGAGCTGACCATTACCCCCAACACACAACACTGACCAAAGAGATTATATGTGAAGGTTTTTGTAAACCGTTCTGTTTATTCTTCCAACATGTACATGTAGCACTCATATTGCCTTTACAAGGGCACTGAGAGATACGTATGGGATTGGAAGTGCGCCCTCAATTTCCCTTAAAATCAGGGGTTTTGCACCTATGTAATACTTAGGCATATACCAACTACCATAATACTAACCTTTCACCCAATTCGCCGTCTATCATGTGAAATTTCTTGATTTGGTAATTTTGATTGGAATTAGTAGCCCTGCAAGGCCCCATAAAATAAAAAATTCGTCTCAGAAGACCGCGTGCGTAGCTTTTAAAATTCGCATTCTCAGGGGTAGAATTTCGTAACCAACCGCGAGATTCCGTTGGGATTCTCGCGGAAGGATTTTGCGAGAATCTGGATTCTCGCCAATTTTGAGAATCCATGGATTATTGCGAAATGAATGAAAATAATATCAAGAATAAGGCTATAAGCTTGCACAACTTCCAAATTCTGCATGTTTGTTGACTAAGGGTCAAATACCAGTCATCTAAGGTCCTGTTTTGGACTTTTAAAAAAAAGAAATTAAAAAAAAGATTTAAAAAAAAAAGAATTGTTTTTGTTTTTGCTTTTTCCTGTTCACAGAGCCTGTCTCACGTTTAAAATTAAAAATAAAATAAAATAAAATAAAGCATTTCATGTAGCATTTTTTACTTCTAATTTATTTTAAAAAATAACAATTCGCATAGCTTAAAAACACTCTCAAACCTGTGCTCCTTAGCATAGACTTTGTGTAATCAAATGTTGGTGTTCATTTTGGGCCGCGTAAATCTTTCATAAAGAGTTGTAATGTAAATCGAATAACGAACGGGGTATCAAAATGTAGCTCAGAAAACTCTCAAACAATACACAACATTGAAGATTATCTTAGCCACAAATCATCAGTCAGACACCCACTTCCAGAACATCAAACTAAAAAATAGACATATACGAGGGGTATCAAAAAGGTTTTGAAATCACCCAGAAGTGAAGGAGCTATATCGATGAAATCTTGTCAGTGTAATCACTGGTCCTTAAAAACATTATGGTGCAAAAATGGTCTCATAAGTATGTTAACTTTTTATACAGGTGGCGCTAGATGCCAAGGCCATGTAAATCAATGACGACTCCCAACGGTGCTGTGTACATAGTAAACGATAATGGTCCAAAACTGATCCTTGTGGGACGCCTTCCAGAGGAGTATGAGGCTTAGAAATTTTGTCATTTACAGAGATAAATTGAGACCTACGAATGACAAATGACAAAATTTTAAAATAATTCTAAGCCTAATATTCTTCTGGAAGGCGTCCCACAAGAATCAGTTATTGGACCATTATAATTTACCATGAACATACACCGTTGGAAGACGTCATTGATTTACATGGCCTTGGCATCTAGCGCCACCTGAATAAAAAGTAAACATACTTAATGAGACCATTTTTGCACCATAATGTTTTTGAGGTTAGGTGATTATACTGACAAAATTTCATCGATATAGCTCCTTCACTTCTGGGTAATTTCAAAAAACTGTTTGATACCCCTCGTACAATAATAATTGCCCAAAATATGGAATCAAATAAGACTAAATTCTACTTAAAATGATCACTTTTTGATAATGCAGTATCATCATGGTAATGATAAAGTTCTTAATCAGCAACATGATTTCAAACAAGACATCTTCTTAAACATCATAAAGGAACGTGTCATAAAATGATGAGCTAATTACATCGCCACGTCGGAGCAAAGTCACGTATAATGGCTACTTATAGGAATTGGTCAGCACTGATCTGTGGATCGCCTAGGCAACCAATTATGGTCAAAAACCCATTATTTTTTGATTACTTACGATTTCATGAGCAGTCATGCCAAAGTGACCTACATACTGTAATGTACATTAGAAAGACAAGATCTTCACGCTTATAAATTGTCAAGACGTTTGCGTATCAAAATGATTTGCCATGAAAACTATGCACATGCATCAAAATGATTTGCCATGAAAACTATGAACATGCTGCTTCAAGTATATAAGTTCTTAGATGGAACCAACAAAAATGTAAATTAACTAACAACACATGTAATTGGTCACATTTGGCAAAGTTGGAAAATTATTCATATAGAAAATAACCATTTTATGGCACGTTATCATGTAATTAAGCAAAATTGAGTCAGAAATTGTGAATATTGATTTTGAGATGAATTCTATTGTTTTCAATTGATTTTGAAAACCCTTCAAAAGATCACATCTTTGGAATGACTTGTTCAATTTCATGTTTATCTATGACATTGACATGCAGGATTGCAAATATCACAGTGACGTATAAGTTACTCATAACATCCATAGTGATTTATAGTACTTGATCAGAAAAATGAGTTTTCACCAGACATTCACTATGAATTAATCAGGCTAATTACATTATAAACAGTTTCATGGTACATGTACATATAAATTGTATAGTCAATTTCAACATGTCTATTTTATTCAAAAATTGATTAATTTAGAAGAAAAAAGTTGCGGTACCAGAATAACTGACAGGTTCAAAGAATTAAGCCCTCCCCCCCCCCCCTCCCCTAAAATTAGATCACATTTGTTTGCATAACTCCATTAAACGTTTTGAGAAATTGAAATGCTCAGTACCATTTCCCCCAAAAAGAAGATTTCCGAAAAAGTGGCACTTTTCAAGATCCTGTGCAAGTATGTTACCAAACTGTCTCTACAATCCTAGAAAAAAGTATTGGAACGCTTACTCGTTAACAATGGTAAACCATCACCTAAAAATTCAATGACACAAAAAAAGCACTGGAGAGTTTGACTTGTATAGGATCTTGAAAAGTGCTACTTTTTCTAAAAATAGGGACAGCGGTCCCAAATAGGTCGTCCGTTTATATGGGTAGATTAAAAACAAGGTGGATCTCAAACCACAGGCATCTAGAAAGAAAGAGGTTAGACCACTAGCGGATCCAGGATATAAAAAATAAAATAAACATCCGGGAGTTTAGTTGCAATTGTACTTCACCTGTTTAAATGTAATTAATTTTACATATGCAGCTAATTTTACATCTTGACCTCATATGACCTTTGACCTTGGTATGTGACCTTTGACCTAATTAACATATGAATGTTTCCATGTTGCATCCGTGACCCAAGTTTGGTTGCAATTGGTCATTGTATGGAAAAATGAACAAGAGACAAAAAAAAATGAACAAGAGACAAAAAAAAATGAAGAGACAAAAAAAAAGTGTACTAAATTTTACATCTTGACCTCAGATGACCTTTGACCTTTCTATGCGACCTTTGACCTCATTAACATATGCGGGTTTCCATGTTGTATCTATGACTGAAGTTTGGTTGCAATTGGTCATTGTATGGAAAAGAAATGGAAAAATGTAATCAATTTTACATATGCAGCCATTTCTACATTTACATCTTGACCTCAGATGACCTTTGACCTTGGTATGTGACCTTTGACCTCATTAACATATGAAGGTTTCCATGTTGTATCTATGACCAAAGTTAGGTTACAATTGGTCATTGTATGGAAAAGAAATGGACAAATGTAATCAATTTTACATATGCACTTTGACCTCGGATGACCTTTGACCTTGGTATGTGACCTTTGACCTCATTAACATATGAAGGTTCCCATGTTGCATCTATGACCGAAGTTTGATTGCAATTGGACATTGTATGGAAAAGAAATGGAAAAATGTAATCAATTTTACATATGCAGCCATTTCTACATTTACATCTTGACCTCAGATGACCTTTGACCTTGGTATGTGAACTTTGACCTCATTAACATATGAAGGTTTCCATGTTGTATCTATGACCAAAGTTTGGTTACAATTGGTCATTGTATGGAAAAGAAATGGACAAATGTAATCAATTTTACATATGCAGCCACTTTTACATATACATCTTGACCTCGGATGACCTTTGACCTTGGTATGTGACCTTTGACCTCATTAACATATGAAGGTTCCCATGTTGCATCTATGACCGAAGTTTATTGCAATTGGACATTGTATAGAAAAGAAATGGAAAAATGTAATCAATTTTACATATGCAGCCATTTCTACATTTACATCTTGACCTCAGATGACCTTTGACCTTGGTATGTGACCTTTGACCTCATTAACATATGAAGGTTTCCATGTTGTATCTATGACCAAAGTTTGGTTACAATTGGTCATTGTATGGAAAAGAAATGGACAAATGTAATCAATTTTACATATGCAGCCACTTTTACATATACATCTTGACCTCGGATGACCTTTGACCTTGGTATGTGACCTTTGACCTCATTAACATATGAAGGTTCCCATGTTGCATCTATGACCGAAGTTTGATTGCAATTGGACATTGTATGGAAAAGAAATGGACAAAACAAAAAGTGTATACCAAATTGTAACAAAAAGTGTATACCAAATTGTAACAAAAAGTGTATACCAAATTGTTGACACACACACAGACTACACACGAAGGATGCTGCCATAAGGTCTCTTCCTACGGACGACCTAAAAACAGCATTTTGAAGGAAATGAGTGTATCAGCTTCTCAAAGAAGAAACATATGTGGCTTCTCAAAAGACATCTGATTGGACGTCGAAACTGTCTGGAACAGTAAGTTTAATTTTGGAATTATATCTATGAAATCTTATTATGTTTCCTTGGATTCATGATGAAAATTATTCTCCAGCTTCTCAAAACGTTTAATTGTGTGTGGGGTTATGCAAGCAAACGTGATCTAAAATTAGGGGGCGGTGGTGGGCTTAAAGGTAGATGTTCTTATTGCCGGCTCGATTTTCAACTTGATGTTTTCTATTTACATGAAAGGTCATCCTTAAAATTGTTGCATTCCAAAGTTTAAGTTGCATTTATACATCAATGGTTCTTATTTTAGAAGCACAAGGTCACAAGAAATTTGCCCATTGAGTCGTACACAAACTGGCTGGTGGTGGTAAACCACATTAGGCAGTAATTCACCACATTTTAGCCCATGATGTCTAAATGGAACCTTTCTGGCTCCTAAGATTTTACAGACATAATGAGAAAAATATGGGGATTCTTCTGATATCAAAATATCTTGATGTGAAAAAAAATCATAGCCCCAAAAAAGTGATCGGAACATACATTGTACACCTTTAAATCTAATTTTGATTATTTTGATTATTTTTTTTTGAAAATTCATTCACCAAAAAATACACACAATTTTAGAAACCTCAAAAAGCCTGACTGACCGTATCGGTGAGGTCAGTTTGTGCGTAGATCAAGGGTTTTTTGTTTGTCGCCAAATGGAAGTTTAGATTTTGATGGTGTTTCATTCATCTTTACAGCATCACGTTTTACCCATCTGCTATTGTGTTTTGTACTTTCCTTTCTTCTTTTTACACTGAGAAGAGAAGTGATACTATTGGTATGTCTTTAAATCAATTGTCTATTGGATTTCTATACATTAGCTGCCTCGCTGTCTGGTGCCTACTCATGTTTCTATTAAAACATCCTTTTCCATGAGTAATATCCAAATCCTTTCACACAATGGTATTATTTCCATAAATAAAATTCCTGAGTTCAATACTAGGGGTGGGGGGGGGGGGTGCAAAAATTGAATTTCTATATCCCAAATAAAGAGCTGCTACATTTTATATAAGTAGGTGCCTCTACGACCAGGGTTTTGAGATGGGTCAGTCAGGTGACTTGACCGACCTGACCCACCTGATGATCCACCTCAATAACCCTGGGTCGTAGAGGCACCTCCTATACTACTCATCTACTGAAAAATGTGTCCGAGGCACGATGTCATTGAATGATGATAATTGGATGCGGTTAATGACGTGCGTAGGCTCATTTATCACACAATGTGATAATCAGGGATTTACTCGTACACCTTAGGAATTCTTAAGTTCAAAGTGAAGGTTTAGATAATCTTAAAGTAATTAAAACGACTACACACAACACACGTATAGCAATTGCATGTGAACTTATATGGATATACCCCTAACACAAAAAGTTCATGACACCTGTGTTTATATGTTAGCTAATTAAAAATCAATAATCTGTTCTAAAAATCTGAAAAATACATTAAGTGTGCAAATTTCTTTCCCATAATTTGATATTGATATAAAATTGAGTGGATCCGGATACCTTAAAATTTATGTTGGCTTTTCCAGGGGATGCCCTCAATCTTCGGAGAAAAAAATTGGAAGCAGATTTTCTTGCAGGTTTACATTTCTGATCATAAATCATGAATATATTCCAAGTTACAGAGTGATACGATTCCTAATTACCTCAAAATCATGGTTTGAGAGTGAATTTAGAGTAAAAAAATGAACTGTCCGTTAACCTGACAGTTTATTTAAACTATGATTTTGAAGTAATTAAGAATCGTATCGCACTCTAACTTGGAATGTATGTACGATTTATGATCAGAAATGTAAATCTGCAAGAAAATATGGTTTCAATTTATTTATTTTTGAGGATAGACGGCTTCCCCTGGAAAAGATGACATAATATACCTTTAAGTGACCAGACCCAACAAAACAAAAGTTGTAGCACATTAGTTTTCAATGGGATATCATTGATTTGTATGGGACAAATCGAAAGCAGTCGAGGCATGACTAAATGATTAGCTATGTGTGATTCATTACACACACACTGATACTGCGTAGCACACACTACTTAAGCAATATGATATCCCATAGAAAAACAAATTTGCTACAACTTTTATTTGCTGATACCTGGAGGAAGATGTTGGTATTTCCAATAAAGAAATACCTAAGAAATTAATGAGTTATCACGAGACATGCTTCCTGGAAAATGAACAATTTGTACAGCTCAAATGATGAACTCGTTTTAAGCCACAATCTGCATATCAATTCGTTTAGATAGTGTTTTGAAGTTGTTTGCAATATTTTGCACATATCAGGAAACCAAGGACGTCCGTCCTCGGTTGCAGGTGTGTCCACAGTTGAGAAGCAGATTTTACTGACCTGTAACTTGACCAATTATAGGACCCCAACACACGGGGGACTTTGTTTACAGTTATTCCTCTGTGGAAGAGTTACCATCAAATTGCGTGCGTTTCCACCGGCAACCGTGGACACACAACAGATTCTGACCATCTAACCGTGGACCTTTTGCCAACCGTGGACCGTCCACAGTTCTAGACTAGGTGCATGGGGCTGCAATTAACCCAAAAATGCATTTAAAAGCACGTTTAAATAAGGTCCTCAGTCACAGGTACCAATACCGTCCACGGTTGGTAGATATAATTTTGTAACTTATACACAAAACCTCCTCGTTATGTCGATTAAAATGTGATACACACCGTCCTCGGTTGGATAGTTCTAAACTATGTCCACGTTTGGAGGCGATTGCATGTAGGGGTGATCGTTTCTAGGCGAGCCAGTTCGCACTAACTCTGTTCTGAACCATGATCAAAATGATCACCACACACAGACCCCTACACCCCAACACACACACACCCACCAGTTTGTTAACAAGAGAGAAATTTAGGCATGAGCGACTAACAATAGGATACAATGCATTACTATGACGATGGATGATGCACAATCAACATTACATACTTAATTTTACCTCCATGTATTGCGTGTCTCGTCAGATCGAACATTCAGACACATTTTCACAGTATCAGTATGATGAAAACAACCGATAGGCTGTCATTTACCCTCTAATTTAGGCATGGGCGGTTCTCCGGTTTAAAATGGGCCGCAGCGACAGGGCAGCAGCCTACCCATACAGGGAAATGATAAACAGACATTTGTGGTCGCAGCCACCCCTATGCAATAATAGCAAACAGAAACTGAAAGTTCTCACAATACTTCAAAACAAATAACATCAAACAATAAAAGTTATTATACTATCAATAAAAAAAAGGTAAAATAATTGAAAGATTACCGGCGTGTCATGATCGCTAACCATTTCAACAGCATGGGCGGAATGTGAGGCGCATACCTGTGGTAGATAAATATAATAGTTTTCATCAAATCACGGCTTTTAATTAAATGAGAAATTATGTGTCTTTTAGTTCTAGTACATGGTCCAAAACATCCAATTTATGATACCTACTTTTCTCCATACCTTTACACTATATCTGTAAGCATGCTACACATCAATTTATTATTGGCAGGGATGCAATTAACATTCAAAATTATCTCCTGAAAATGCTTGAAAATTGTGGGTTCTTATGCAAAATAAATGTTAAGAATTTTATTTGAATTTTAGTGAGAAGTGTTCAATTCATTTCAAGAATTGTCTTTTCTCTCTCCATTTTTTCAAACTGACAATTTCAAAATTGTGGGGAATATTATTTAAACTTTTAATGACCTGTAACCTTACTTGATTTGGTTATACAGTATGTCTTAAAGGCGTGCTTGACCATCAAATTACTGAGATTGAAATTGTGTTGGTAAATCCCTTTAAAAGGAACATGTAACCTAATGTAGGACATTGGGCAACACTGACACTAAACTGCTCAAAAAACGTTTGGAAATTTGTTTTCAATCGCCAATTTTTCGAATATGTTGTGACATATTCATATTGTGTTTCATATCCATGAAAAGCTGTGTTTCCCTTTCCAACGATACCTCATTCGTAGTAATCACTTGTTTCTGTGCTTGGCCACCTGCTTGTGAATGTGGGGAGGTCTCATTCAAATTTGTAGCAATTACTTGTTTCAGAGCTCAGTCACATGCTTGAAAATATGGGGAGGTCACAATCTGATACCCAAACTCATCACTATTTTGTTCTCAAAATCAATAGCGCATCCCTCTATGATGCAGCAAAAATGTTGTTTCAGTTTCAAACAACAGGGGTTCTTCAACTACCCTGCTTAAACAAGTTTTTTGTATTTAAACATTCATTTAAGCAGGGTACGTGAAGCTGTCAATGTATCACTACATTGAAGAATTGTTCTTTTGAACACGAAAACCGTGAATTTGGAACATTTTGAATGAGACCTCCCTATATTCACTGAAACAAGTGATTGCTACGAATGAGGTATCATTAGAAAGAGGAACACATTAGCTTTTCATTGAGATGAAACCCAATATTAGTTTATCAGGATGTATTAGAAAAATTTGCGATTGAAAACAAATGTTGTAACTGTTTTGAGCAGTTTATATTCTAGGAGTTGTGTTAATAGGGCCTATCCTAAGAAAAATATGAACTAGGCTGCAAACTATAGGCTGCAAAAATATAATATACTTTGTTAACTTTCAAGGTATTCTTACCAAAAAAGGCAAATAGGGTTGCAAAAATCTGGTATATCCTTTGACAAATGCAGATAGGGCTGCACAAATATGGCCTTTTAAAAGAGTAACACAAGTAATATATGCAAGGTGCAAGGATTGGATTACTGATGATGATCTTAAAATGAATGCAATGTTTGAAATGCAAATAAGGTTATATTTTTATGGTCTAACCTTAGAAGTGCAAATAAGGTTGCATTTACATGGCCTAACCTAAGAGAAGTGTAACTAAGGTTGAATTTATATGGCCTAACCTAAGAGTAATGTAACTAAGGTTGCATTTATATGGCCTAACCTAAGAGAAATGTAAATAAGGTTGAATTTATATGGCCTAACCTAAGAGAAAATGTAACTAAGGTTGCATTTACATGGCCTAACCTAAGAGAAAATGTAACTAAGGTTGCATTTATATGGCCTAACCTAAGAGAAAATGTAACTAAGGTTGCATTTATATGGCCTAACTTAAGAGAAAATGTAACTAAGGTTGCATTTATATGGCCTAACCTAAGAGTAATGTAACTAAGGTTGCATTTATATGGCCTAACCTAAGAGAAGTGTAACTAAGGTTGAATTTATATGGCCTAACCTAAGAGAAATGTAAATAAGGTTGAATTTATATGGCCTAACCTAAGAGAAAATGTAACTAAGGTTGCATTTACATGGCCTAACCTAAGAGAAAATGTAACTAAGGTTGCATTTATATGGCCTAACCTAAGAGAAATGTAAATAAGGTTGAATTTATATGGCCTAACCTAAGAGAAAATGTAACTAAGGTTGCATTTACATGGCCTAACCTAAGAGAAAATGTAACTAAGGTTGCATTTATATGGCCTAACTTAAGAGAAATGTAACTAAGGTTGAATTTATATGGCCTCACCTAAGAGAAGTGTAACTAAGGTTGAATTTATATGGCCTAACCTAAGATAAAATGTAACTAAGATTGCATTTATATGGCCTAACCTACGAGAAATGTAACTAAGGTTGAATTTATAATATGGCCTAACCTAAGAGAAATGTAACTAAGGTTGAATTTATATGGCCTAACCTAAGAGAAATGTAACTAAGGTTGAATTTATATGGCCTAACCTACGAGAAATGTAACTAAGGTTGCATTTATATGGCCTAACCTAAGAGAAATGTAACTAAGGTTGCATTTATATGGCCTAACATAAGAGAAAATGTAACTAAGGTTGCATTTATATGGCCTAACCTAAGAGAAATGTAACTAAAGTTGCATTTATATGGCCTAACCTACGAGAAATGTAACTAAGGTTGAATTTATAATATGGCCTAACCTAAGAGAAATGTAACTAAGGTTGAATTTATATGGCCTCACCTAAGAGAAGTGTAACTAAGGTTGAATTTATATGGCCTAACCTAAGAGAAAATGTAACTAAGATTGCATTTATATGGCCTAACCTAAGAGAAATGTAACTAAGGTTGCATTTATATGGCCTAACCTAAGAGAAATGTAACTAAGGTTGCATTTACATGGCCTAACCTAAGAGAAATGTAACTAAGGTTGCATTTTATATGGCCTAACCTAAAAGAAATGTAAATAAGGTTATATTAAAGTTAATGGCCTATCCTAAAAGATATGCAAATAATATTGCATTGATAAGAGAAATGCATGAAAGGTTGCATTAATACGGCCAATCCGAAGAGAAGTGCAAACAGGGTAACATTAATATGGTCTATTCTAAGAGTGCATTATAGGTTTATATTAATATGGCCTTTCCTACGACTGCAAATAGGTTTAAATTAATATCGCCTATCCCAAGAGGAGTGCAAACAAGGTTGTAGTAATATGGTAACATTGATAAGGCATATGCTAAGAGGAGTGCAAATGAGGTTACATTAATATGGCCTATCCTACGAGGAATGCAAATAAGGTAACATTGATAAGGCCTATGCTAAGAGGAGTGCAACTGAGGTTACATTAACATGGCCTATCCTAAGAGGAGTGCAAATAAGGTAACATTGATAAGGCCTATGCTAAGAGGAGTGCAAATGAGGTTACATTAATATGGCCTATCCTACGAGGAATGCAAATAAGGTAACATTGATAAGGCCTATGCTAAGAGGAGTGCAAATGAGGTTACATTAATATGGCCTATCCTACGAGGAATGCAAATAAGGTAACATTGATAAGGCCTATGCTAAGAGGAGTGCAACTGAGGTTACATTAATATGGCCTATCCTACGAGGAGTGCAAATAAGGTAACATTGATAAGGCCTATGCTAAGAGGAATGCCACTGAGGTTACATTAATATGGCCTATCCTAAGAGGAGTGCAAATAAGGTAACATTGATAAGGCCTACGCTAAGAGGAATGCCACTGAGGTTACATTAATATGGCCTATCCTAAGAGGAGTGCAAATAAGGTAACATTGATCAGGCCTACGCTAAGAGGAATGCCACTGAGGTTACATTAATATGGCCCATCCTACGAGGAATGCAAATAAGGTAACATTGATAAGGCCTATGCTAAGAGGAGTGCAACTGAGGTTACATTAATATGGCCTATCCTAAGAGAGTGCAAATAAGGTAACATTGATAAGGCCTACGCTAAGAGGAATGCCACTGAGGTTACATTAATATGGCCTATCCTAAGAGGAGTGCAAATAAGGTAACATTGATAAAGGCCTATGCTAAGAGGAGTGCAAATGAGGTTACATTAATATGGCCTATCCTAAGAGGAGTGCAAATAAGGTAACATTGATAAGGCCTACGCTAAGAGGAATGCCACTGAGGTTACATTAATATGGCCTATCCTAAGAGGAGTGCAAATAAGGTTGTATTAGTATGACTTATGCTAAGGAGATCAAATAAGGTTATTAATATGGCCTATCCTAAGAGTGCAACTAAGGTTGCATCAATTGATATGGTTTACCATATAAGAGAAATGTCAATAAGGTTGCATTTATATAGCCTAACCTAAGGAGTGCAAATAAGGTTACATTAATATGGCCTACCCCAGAGTACAAACAAGTTTGCACTAATATGGCCTATGCTAAGAGTGAAAATAAGGTTACATTGATATGGCATGCTAAAAGGAGTGCAAATTGGTTTACATTAATATGGCCTATGCTACATGTATGAGGAATGCAAACAAGGTTTCATTAATATGGCCTATCATTAGAGGAGTGCAATAGTGTTACATTAATAAGGCCTAAGCTAACTGGAATGCAAATAAAGTTATATTGATATGGCCTATTCTAAGAGAATAGTGTTACATTGATATGGCCTATTCTAAGGAGTGTAAATAAGGTTTCATTAATATGGCCTATTCTAAGAGTGCAAATAGTGTTACATTGGCCTATTCTAAAGAGTGCAAACAAGGTTGCATTAATATGGCCTATGCTAAGAGTGCAAATAGTGTTACATTAATGTGGCCAACCCTTAGAGTGCAAAAAAAAGGTTGCATTGATATGGCCTATCCCAAGAGCAGTGCAAATAGGTTTACATTAATATGGCCTACCCAAAGAGGAGTGCACATAAGGTGTCATTAATTTGGCCTATCCTTAGGAGTGCAATTAAGGTTTCACTAATATTGCCTACCCTAAGGAGTGCAAACAAGGCCGCATTACAATGGCCTATCCCAAGGAGTGCAAATAGGTTTACATTAATATGGCTTACCCTAAGAGGAGTGCACATAAGGTTTCATTTATATGGCCTATCCTAAGAGAGCAAATAAGGTTGCTTTAATATTGCCTATCCTAAGAGTAGCGCAAATAAGGATGCAGTAATATGGCCTATCCCGATAGGAGTGCAAAAAGTGTTACATTTAATATGGCCTATCCTCAGAGGAGTACAAAAAGGTTGCATTAATATGGCCTACCCTAGAGGAGTTCAAAAAGGTTGAATTAATATGGCCTACCCTAGAGGAGTTTAAAAAAGGTTGCATTAATATGGCCTATGCTATGAGTGCAATAAGGTTACATTGAGTTGTCCTTTACTATGAGTGCAAATTTGGTTGCATTGATATGGCCTATCCGAGTGCAAATAGGGTGTTATTAATATGCCCTATCCTAAGGAGTACAAATAGGGTTATACATGTAGGTCTTATCCAAAAGGAATACAAATTGGGGTTGCATTATGGCCCTGAAAAGGATCACAAACAGTGTTGCTGTATTAAGTTGGGTTGTCCTAAGAGGAAATCAAATAGGTTTGCAATAATATGGCCGATCCTAAAAAGAATCCTAACATAACGTTGTTGTTTTTTCTTAACCTACATGTTAGAGGAATACCTGGCCTACTCTAAGAAAAGGGTAGCATTAATATGGCCTATCCTCAAAGTTAACACGAATTGGGTTGCACTAATACGGCCTAACTGGTGGAAATTACGCTGTTCACACTCAAACATATGGACATATCACACAGTAAACTATAATCGATAAATATGGTAAAATAATGGAAAGATTGGTTACCAGAGTGCCAAGATCGCAACCATTTCAACGGCTCTGTGTGAAGCGGACCTGTATAGACAAACACCAACAATAAGCACATCAATTCTCCACTCAACATTTTTACAATAAAATCGCTAAACAATTAGTATGTTTTCTAGGGTCTGAATTGAAGGCTAACCATGCCATTGTATTTATTTGTTTTGATTTATATAACGGTAGCGTTTGATCTATAACATGCGACACAAACATAGATGGCCTATTTCACAACAAATGGCTGCAGAAAGATTTTTAAAATCCAGCTTTTCAAAGTTTTCGACGGGCTTCTTTCCGTGGCAGAAAAGATTCACATTTCTAAAGTATTTCAAGAAACATACAAATCGACAGAAGAATATGACAAATCACACGGTAGATTAAATATCAATATTTATGGTAAAATAACGGAAAGATTACCGGGCGTGTATGTGTCATGATCGCTAGCTACCATTATGGATTCAACTGCACTGTGTAGTCATATACCTGTAGTAGACAAGACAATGTTCACTGTTAGGTCAAAAATGAAAACAATTTTATTAGGATTTGACAAAAATAATTCCAACAGTGAACTTACCATTCCACATAGTTTCAAAGTTAGCGGTTTGACTTCCTCAGCGGTGTGTGACCACTAATCTACAGGGTTAGATGTTAGAGGCTGTGCGTCCAAGAGGCATTTTAGACCATTTAAAGGTGGAGGTCCCGATCACTTAAGCTTTTTTTTGCCCATCAACATATTTTGATATCACAAAAAACACCATATTTTTCTCATTTTTTATGTTTGGCGCAAGATATGTTCCATTTAGAGGTTACAGGCCAACATGCAGTGAATTACTGCCAAAGGTGGTAATCCCGGCCAGTTTTTACTCAATGGGCAAATTTCATGTCATTTTGTACTTCTAAAATAAGAACCATTGGAGCAATGCAACTCAATCTTTGGAGCACACCTTTGTTATGACCCTTATCATGTAGTATAGAAAACATCAAGTTGAAAATTGGGCCATCAATCGGAACACCTACCTTTAAACCCACTTTATTTTTTAAAATATTTTAATTGCAATAAGGCAACAACAAATGGGTAAAACCAACATTTTAACAACAACAAATATTCTAAAAATACCCAAATCCTTCAAAAATATTATTTGAAACTCTACAATCTTTGGAGGGGAAACATTTCAGTTGGTTTGACTCTTAAAAGTTTCCACTTCCAGTTAATACCCACACTGCTGATTCAGGGCACCACCTGAATGACTTTCAACATTTCTTCAGAAGTTTTGAAAAAGACAAATTCAAAAAAATATTTTTATGACCCAGTTCATCTAGTACCAGGAGGACCGTACTAGATCCATAAAGAATCATGATATCATTAAATCAAAAATGTAATATTTTGTGGTACTGGATAAGTGGTCACATATCTCAGAGAAAGATGACTGTTACCAGCATAGATCTTATCGCAGTAGGTAAATATCAATTGATAATCCTTTTCTGTTGCATTTTAGGATTGAAAAGTTACCAAATTTCCCACTTTTCTATCCCACAATGCATCAGAAAAGGATAATCAATTGATTTTCAGCTATTTGCGATAAGGTCTATTGAAAATGTTTCTCACAGGAAGTTCAACTGCAGAAATATTCTTTGAAATCCTAATACAAAATTCTTTTATTCCTGATGAAATAATTACACCAAAATGGCTCATTGTTTGGTGTGTAAGTAGAAAACAACAATACAAATCACCTGATTGGTCAAATATTTCCTATTGTTATCATTTCAACCCACTTAAAGCCTGTGGACTGCAGCTCACCATGCCTTTTAACTAGAGGACTGAGAACCAGTCATTTAGATGATACTTTTACTGTGAAAATGTGCGTACATGTTCATTCTGACAAGACACCCACAGGGTCAGAAGTTTGTCAAAGGTTGCGAGAATCCATTTATATTCTTCTCCATTCAAATATTGTATTTAGATAGATTATCTACGAGAATCAACTTGGATTCTTGCAACTTTACCGGCGGGAATCTTTGCGAGAATGGATTCTCAAATTCTCCTCGAATTTCTGACCCTGACACTACACAAGAGGTAAATGAAACGAATAAAAGTGACCATCTACAAGTATATGCTAATTATGCTAAATTAAGTTCAAGCTCAAATCATACTGCTATATATACATAATGTATGCGCTAGTGCTGTTATCGAGATCTTTTTTTCATGTCGACATGTTGCTATTTTAGAATCTCGATATCGACATGATGTCGACATATTATGATCCAAATACCAAGCCGATTTTCCCACAAATTAATGTCCGCGAATAGTATAGAATATCACCGCAGATCGAAAATATCACTAAGTCAATGTACACAAGTTAAAAATCCTTTAGTATAATACGCCACGATCATTAATTCGCCGATTTTCTACATTCTTTTATTACAAAATCATTTTGAAACAATGTCAAACTTTATAAAAATCACTTTGCCGATAATTTTTTTTCTCAAATCATTACGGACGATTTAATGTCAATTATATCGACATCCCAAAGTTGATATCGACATGTCGGGATAATAGCCGATATCGACATAATGTCGACATCGTCCATGTCGATGACAGCCCTAGTATGCGCATACATAAACAAATTCACAAAATGGTGGCATTTGATTGTGCCATATATACATATTCATGAGGTTTTGATCATTATAAATGCCGAGGTAGTTATGTAAACACAAATATACACACACCCACCCTGCACACCTTTCCAGTGGAAAGATATAAATATTATATATAATTATTATAACCATTAACCCATTACACACAAAAATCATCTATAAATCACTAATAAATTAATATAAATATAGTTGATTGATAGTTAACAGATACTCTTTCACTGTTCTAAATGAGCCCTGCAGAAGTGATATATCGCTCCTTATTCGACACTCCCATTTTCGGGCACCTTTGTTGGGTTTTATTTTTCAGATTAAATTTTACCCAATTTGTCAAAATATTACTATTTTCTGCTTGAAATGAATAAGTTTGCTTGAATAGATTGCTTTTAAACTATTATCACACTAAAATATTAGTCAAATTGACATTTATCAGTTTTGTCTTGCCATGAACCACGGTCTGTCAGTAATATTTGTCAACAAGATTTTTGGCACATGAGGGCAACATACAAAAACATTTTTGGCCTTATACTAACCACTCACCAATACAATAGGAATTCCTACCATGTACAGAAACCTGTTTACGAACTAAGTATAATTTCTCAACAATGACTTGCCTCCAGATCCATAGGAGAGCCGATCCATATATTTTTTTCCCAATCACTGTCATCAAATCCGGGACACTTTCTCACTCGCACAACCAAAATAGATGTTTTAAAAAACTCACTTAGTCTTTTGTTATAACGTTAATTAATGTTAACGTTGATTTTTTCACTTAGTCACGTTGCTTTTTGTAAGATATTCCTCAATTTATCAGAAATCTTCAAACAACAAGACAAAGACAATCCCTGCAAGTGCTGTCAAATTATTCATGCACTACTATTTTTCACGCTGCAATATATATATACAGGATGTACGGGAAGTTTTGAATGTGTACACAATGTTTTCTAATAAGGTTTATAGTATTGCTGTCAATGTCAGTTTAGATGTGTACAGTTGTCAAGGTTGGGAGGATGTTGTTTCTCCGCAGGCTCATTAAATCACAATGAATGTTGGTGCCATCTACTATTGATTAACTTAAACATGAATGTTTAAAGCTGATAGCTGCTTTGAGTGGTACGTCATCGATGTTAAATATCTCTGAGGTACTCTGGGGTGGGGGTGAAGTCTGGGAGGGGTCATTATTATGAGGGTGGTGTTTCTCTGCAGGCTCATTAAATCACAATGAATGTTGGTGCCATCTATTATTGATTAACTTAAACATGAATGTGTTAAGCTGAAAGATGCTGTGAGAGGTATGTCATCGATGTGAAATAACTCTGATGTACTCTGGGGTGGTGAAGTCTTGGAGGGGTCAAGATTATGAGGGTGATATTTCTCCGCAGACTCATTAAATCACAATGAATGTTGGTGGCATCTACTATTGATTAACTTAACATGAATGTTTAAAACTGATAGCTGCTTTGAGTGGTACGTTGTCGATGTGAAACATCTCCGAGATACTCGGGGGTGGGGGTGAAGTCTGGGAGGGGTCATTATTATGAGGGTGATGTTTCTCCGCAGGCTCATTAAATCACAATGACTGTTGGTGGCATCTATTATTGATTAACTTAAACATGAATGTTTAAAGCTGATAGCTGCTTTGAGTGGTATGTCATCGATGTGAAATATCTCTGAGGTACTCGGGGTTGGGGGTGAAGTCTGGGAGGGGTCAGTATTATGAGGGCTCATTAAATCACAATGAATGTTGGTGCCATCTATTATTGATTAACTTAAACATGAATGTTTAAAGCTGATAGCTGCTTTGAGTGGTATGTCATCGATGTGAAATATCTCTGAGGTACTCTGGGGTGGTGGTGAAGTCTGGGAGGGGTCAAGATTATGAGGGTGATGTTTCTCCGCAGGTTCATTAAATAACAGTGGTGCCACTGCCATCTACTAAACACAAATTTTTGTAGTTGATAATTGCTGTAAGTGGTACATTATCGATGTCAAATGTTTCTGAGGTACTCAGGGTGGGATGGAGGCTGAAGTCAGGGGGAGGGGTCAAGATTGTAAGGATGTTTGGTTCACTTCAGACTCATTATCCCTTACCCCATGAAATCCCATTTCCCAGCCTGTCGGTTCCACCTGGCGCTGAGGTTTTGGGTGAAATAATGGCCCCGGGCTACATAGCTCCCCCCGTGGCTCAGTTGGTAGAGCGTTCGACTTGTAACCGAGAGGTCGTGGGTTCAAACCCCGGGGCGTGGCACCTCTTGTTGTGTGTGCTTTTTTTGCTTGAAAAAATTTTTGTTGGAAAATCCACCGGGAGTGTTAGGGTTAAGGAACTTTTTTTTTTTTTTTTTTAATTTTCACTTTTTTCCGCTAATTTTACCTTGATTAACCCTTACAGCCCCGCACCCCATGAAATCCCATTTCCCAGCCTGTCGATTCCACCTGGCGCTGAGGTTTTTGGGTGAAATAATGGCCCCGGGCTACATAGCTCCCCCCGTGGCTCAGTTGGTAGAGCGTTCGACTTGTAACCGAGAGGTCGTGGGTTCAAACCCCGGGGCGTGGCACCTCTTGTTGTGTGTGCTTTTTTTGCTTGAAAAAAATTTCATTGGAAAATCCACCGGGAGTGTTAGGGTTAAATCACAATGAATGTTGATGCCATCTACTATTGAGAGGCAAATCATCAATGTCAAATCTCTGAGGTACTCGGGTGGGAGTGAAGTCAGGGGAGGGTTGTCATGATAGTGAGGATGTTGTTTCTCTGCAAGCTCATTAAATCAAAATTAATTATTTAGTTAGTTATATTTTTATTTTTTTATTTTCTAATTATGAACATTTTTGAATTTTTTCATCAAAATAATGTTTAAATCTTAAAAGATTTTGTAAAATAATGTAAATTCAGAAATACTACATGTAGATCGCTCATGGCAAAACAGAGTTTTGTATTTTGTTCCCTTGGCCTAATAATCCACTTCAAATGGCAGCCATTAAATTTACCAAACCACTGTTTTACGTTTGCTCCAGCGACAAATATAATCTGTACTTCATTGACATTGAACATAGGTGAGTGAGGAAGCCACGTGTCGTGACGCTGTCAACTTGGAAACGGACGATTGAATTAACCTGGTCCGTGTTTGCATCAGTCAATCAGCCCAGTCAAGCCTCGATTCTTGACTCGTTCATGGCAAGCTGACAGCTTGGGTTCGCACACAACGGGCGAGCGGCACAATCAAATGAATCCGGAAACTTATTTGTAGATTGGCACTTTGCACACAGAATGATTCTTGCAAGCATTCATGAATCTGACATAATGAATTAAAGGGCCACTACACACTTTGCACACAAAGAGTGTTGAACCCACCTGCTATAAAATACGGTAATGAATTTAAGGGGCATTATCCACTCTCTACATTAGGTAATGAATTAAGGGGGGACTCATGGAAGTTTTCGTATTGATTTATTGAATTTTGTGAGTGCTGTAATTATTGAACCTAATCTATTTTTTTTTGTAATTTTGACAAAAAAGTGCCAAAAAAAGTGAGACAAAAATTGAAACCTTTTTGGCACTTTTTAGTGAAAATTTCAAAAAATATTAGATTAGGTTAATAAAAAAAAAAATCTTCCCTGAGTTAGTGTCTTTACATCATCATCAAGCAATTTGGCCATTTTTTACTCACATTATTTGTGTTAGCTTTGTTCAAAAAAAAAGTGGGTTAAAAAAGTGGGTCCAAAAAAGTATACTTTTATATACATTTGAATCATAGTTCAATAATAACAGCACTCACAAAATTTCAAAAAACACTTCCTTAAGTCCCCCCTTAAACATAAAGGGACACTACACACTCTGTACACAGAATGATTCTTGTAAATCCCACCAGTCATGAGGTATCGAATTAAAGGAGCACTACACACTTTGAAGGTAAATGGATTAAAGGGGCACTCACTACACACTTTGTACACAGAATGATGAACCCACCTGTGTCCTGATAATGAATTATTAAAGAGGCACTACCCATCTGTGCACAGAAGATCATTAGGTAATGAATATAAGAGCAACTACACACTTTGTTCACCGAATGATTCTTGTAAATATTCATAAATCCTACCTGACATGAGGTAATGAATTAAAGGGGCACTACCCAACATGTACACAGAAGATGAATTTAAGGGCAACTACACACTTTGTACACAGAATAATTCTTGTAAGCATTTATGAATCGTACCTCCAGTCCCATGAGGTGAATTAAAGGGGCACTACACACTTTGTACACATAAAATGATTCTTATGAGCATTCATAAATCAAATATTTCATGAGATATTGAATTAAAGGAGCACTACTCAATGTGTACACAGAAGATAATTAAGTAATGAATTAATGGCCACTACACACTTTGCACAAAGAATAATTCCTTATAAAAGGAATTAACTTCTTTTTTAATTAACAAGTTTATCACCCTATATTTTAAACCAGTTCCGTAAAAAGACACACACAAGGTTATTCAACTTCAAGCTTATTCGTTAAGCTTGGGTCGTTACTGTAGACAAGACATCATGGCCAATTATCTAGGATCGTTTTAGTTTTTTTGGCTTAAAACATTTTAGTTTTGAAACTATAGACCAAAAAGTGCAAAAAATGTGATTTTTTAGATTAAAAACAAATGTTTGCACTTTTTGGGCAAAGTGATTTTTGGGCAAAAATGTAAGTATCACTATTTTTGGTGAAATTTGATACCAAAAATGGATTCTCTGACTCATTTCATTTAGAACATCTATACTTTTATGTACATCACATTTAAAGTTTAAAAGTTACAGTGCTTGATAAATTTGGCGCCAAAAAGGGTTGACACCTCCCTTAAATAATAGCTGGAGAGATTTTTAGGGTACCAGCACCAATATAGGGAGGCAAATAGAAAACATGTTGGGGGAAATGCGTGTGGAGCATTCAGCTCTAACCCTAACCCTAAGCCTCTGCAAAATCCTTGCCGTTGCTTGTTAAACATGCCTGAAATTAGCTTTAATTAGGTCTCTCTAGACGAGGGTTCTAGCTACGGTGGGCGGCACTGGGCAGGGCCGCCCAGCACTGACAATATCCGCCCATCACTCTAAAAAAAAGTAAGTAATTTTTTTTAATTTTTTTTTTTGGGTTTATTTTTTAACAATTTGTGGATAAAATCATTAAACTGCCTCATAAAACAAGAAATTATGTGGCAGGAACCCTCAAAGTGCATTAAAAAACCCTAAAAAGGCCTCTAGATCCCATGCCATGATCCACTGCACTTCGTTCGCTACACTTTCTCCGTTACCCGGCACTAAAATGGTCCTGGCTAGAACCCTGATCTAGACATAAAGCTAACTTTGAAATATTTTTCTGTCTTGTGATATTTTGCTGCGACCCAAGATTTCTTTCTTAATTGGAACCCCATTCCCGCGTTCCCACAGATTTCGTAGCCCTGCTTTTGCCCCTTACCTGAACATGCATAAAGCAACACTTTCTGTGCATAACCGTTGGCCAGTTTTACTTTTTATACAGGGTGAGTCAAAAAGACTGCAATAGTAGAAAGAAGCCATTTTGTTTTCAAAACCAAAATGAATTTTATAACTTTTTAAACGTTGCAAGAATGCTGTATTTAATCCTAAGTTTGTGTGAAAAAATGAAGTCGATCGCATTTTTCGTTTGTATTTGGTGACCCTCTTTGCTGCACAACCAAATTTACCTGTTTGTCCACGAGCACAGTGATTTTCAGTTGAAATGGCACACATTGCATTTTCATATTTGAATATTCCGCCAACAACAAAAATGGAAAATTTCAGTTTTTTATTAACATTTAGAACATTATACGCTTTCATTGCATGGGTACGATTATAATTATGCTAACTCACATGTAAACAAGAAAGGATGCATCAAATTCCAATAACATCACAAATGAACTCAAGTTTCCAAATTTGAATGAGAGACACATTTTGCGATCTGATGCATATTTTGGGTATCTCGTGGACAAACGTGTAAAATGGGTGCACTGGTCAAAAGGTTCACCAAAGACAAACGGAAAATGCGATCGGCTTCATTTTTTCACACAAAGTTAGGATTAAATACATCATTCTTGCAACGTTTAAAAAGTTTTAAAATTCATTTTGGTTTTGAAAACAAAATGGATTCTTTCCACTATTGCAGTCTTTTTGACTCACCCTGTATGTTAACGGGTCGGTAAAACATAAAGGTTTTTTGACAGTACAGCCATGAAAAAATTGTTTGAATTATGACCATGCTTCGACCCATTTGTCAGTCTTACAATTCATCATTTTCAAGTCCAGTTTTTTTAATCCATAATACATTTTTCCAATAATATGATGAATTCAAAAAAAGGGTACATGACCTACATGTCTGTCAGATTCATGAATTTTTAATAAAATATCAATTCATTAAAATGATGGATGATTCCATGAAAGATAACCAATTATAATTGTTAAAGGAAAAAAGAGTACTACAGGGTGTATCAGAATGAACTATACAGAGGCAATATGATTTATTACGGCATGAATTTGAATGATCTTGTTCAAATCGTTTTCACATATATCTTGCGCAAACGCCCAGCTTTCATAAGAATTTTAGATTTTGAAAATCGAACATTTCTGATGGAAAATACAGACTTGCTGGAAAAGATGGTAGATTTCAATTTTGGTAGAAATGATCAATTTAAAAAATCTGTGAAATAGTAAATTATTTCTGACATATCATATAATTGGTTTAATTATTATAATTATAATTATAATTATTGCACCCTCTTCTTAAAGGTAGATGTTCCGATTTTCAACTTGAAGTTTTCTATTCTACATGAAAGGTCATCCTTAAAAAAGTCGTGTTCCAAAGTTTGAGTTGCATAGCTCTAATGGTTCTTATTTTAGACGCGCAAGATGCTGTGAACTGTACCCATTGAGTAGTACACAAACTATATCGGTGGTTACCACCATTCGCGGTAATTCGACGTTATTTCATCGATTTCTCCGTAATTATACCGATTTAGGCCGTCAAATTTCAGTATGATGATGAGAAAAATACGAGCTTTCATATGATATGAAAATCTCCATATGTTTGAAATAATTCTGTGTTACGAAAATGTGATCGGGTCATCTACCTTTAATGACACTAACATGTTGATATCAATCGATTGTAGTGTGCGTACCAAAAATTGAATAGGGATTTTTTCTGCTTGAGTGGTTTTAACTTTCAAGTGAGCAAAATAATAAACAACAAATCCTTGTTTACCTGCAGTGTATCAAATAAGCGAAAATTTTCATGGGCCATTTGGGCCTCAAAAATGTGTGTGAGCCCGAATAAATTAATCAAAATTTAAAAGTTCATCATCATAAGGTTTGAAAAAACATTCATATACTTTATCGTTTGGGATATATATATAGTGAGCATATTATTAGCAACAAGCAGAGTTTGGAGCATGAGAGCAGTGCTCACATACTCTTGATCAGCACAAACTAGAATTTCCAAGGCCCTTTTTGAGGTCAGCGGGCGGGGCTGACTGAGGGCGCAAGGGCCCTTGTTATTTGAGTCCAGTCAAATAATCACCAATACAAACACACTAGTTTATTACGCTCCTATGGCCTGTCATTTAGGCCACACACAAAAAAAGTTGTGTTGCCCTCAAAAGCTAAAAATTTAAAATCGGGACGGTCGGTTTCCTCTTTTTTTTTTGGCTGAAAAATTAATGCTTTATGTTGAGACAAAAATTGGTATAGGCCGTCGTAAGTCAATTTATTTTAAGTTTCTAGTGTCATAATAGTCTAAAAACCTTTTTCAAATAGACTTATTCATTTTAAACAAGAAATAGTAACATTAGACACTTTAAGATCAAATTTAAATCTAAAAAATGAAGAAGAAAAAGAAGGGGAAAAAAACAATTTGAAAAAAAGAAGAAAGAAAAAAGAAAAGGAAAACTTGTTTTTGCGATTTTAGGGTCGGTTGCTGAGGGCAACACAACTTTTTGGGGGGCTTTATACCACACCATTCATCAATATCGCTAAATTCAATTCAATTCAACAATTTCTACGCCAAACATGATGCGGCGTTTCATTACAATGCAATTTAACTGCTGATATTTTCTGCGTTGACTATAAGAGCGCTATATGTTGGCATGTGTGATGATGCGAATGGTCCCGAAATTGACGGGTTTGTGGTTTATGGTTAAATGTCACTAGATGGCTGATAAAATGTTCTTTTCATTTGGTAATATAGTCATGTTGGTAGCGTGATGGGAGTGAGTAATAGCTGCTCTGCATGGTTCTAAAAAATGGCCATCTAAGGGGGGGGGGGGGGGGCTACTTGTATTCAAAGGTCATGGCCATCTAAGGGAGGGGGCTACTTGTATCCAAAGGTCATGGCCATCTAAGGGAGGGGGCTACTTGTATTCAAAGGTCATGGCCATCTAAGGGAGGGGGCTACTTGTATTCAAAGGTGATGGCCATCTAAGGGAGGGGGCTACTTGTATTCAAAGGTCATGGCCATCTAAGGGAGGGGGCTACTTGTATTCAAAGGTCATGGCCATCTAAGGGAGGGGGCTACTTGTATTCAAAGGTCAATATCATAATCAAACGTGTCTAAAAACAATAATGACAGCAAAATATAAAAAAGGGCACCTGTAGTATTCATGGATAGGGGATATAATGCATACATTACTTGAACACTTGTATGTAAGGGGGGAAAATGTTTTGTTGCCCTCAGCGACCGACCCTAAAATCTCACAAATCAGGGGTCACAATTTTTTTAATTTTTTTTTTTAAAGATTTGAAATTGACCCAATTTGTCAAAATATTACTGTTTTCTGCTTGAAATAAATAAGTGTGCTTGAATAGATTGTTTTTAAACTATTAATTAATTATCACACTAGAAACACTAATCAAATCGACAATGACCAATTTTGAGTTGTTGTGAACCAAGGTCTGTCAGTAATATTTTTAAACAAGGCGGTTCTCGAACAGCTCGTCTCGCCTGTTCATCAAAAGTGACTTGAAAGAAATGATGATGAAACATATGATACAATGTAGCACTGTCACAGAGGTATGCATTGTAGTTAATGCAAGGGATGTAATACCTTGAAAAATTTAATCAACAAAAAGAACACACCAACCCCCTTCCCTACACCAAATCACATCAAGATAGGCCTTACAGATCTTATTTGACCCCAGATGACCTCTGATGACCTTGAAAATTTAATCAGCAAAAAGAACACACCAACCCCCTTCCCTCCACCAAATCACATCAAGATAGGCCTTACGGATCTTATTTGACCCCAGATGACCTCTGATGACCTCGACAAATTAATCAACAAAAAGAACACACCATCCCTCTTCCGTCCACCAAATCCCATCAAGATAGGCCTTACGGATCTTATTTGACCCCAGATGACCTTGAATGACCTCCATGACCCCGAAAAAATAATCAACAAAAAGAACACCCCATCCCTCTTCCGTCCACCAAATCCCATCAAGATAGGCCTTACTGATCTATTTGACCCCATATTTGACCCCCAATGACCCCGAAAAATTAATCAACAAAAAGAACACACCACCCCCCTTCCCTCCACCAAATCCCATCAAGATAGGCCTTACTGATCTATTTGACCCCATATTTGACCCCTAATGACCCCGAAAAATTAATCAACAAAAAGAACACACCATCCCTCTTCCGTCCACCAAATCCCATCAAGATAGGCCTTACTGATCTATTTGACCCCATATTTGACCCCCGATGACCCCGAAAAATTAATCAACAAAAAGAACACACCCCCCCCTTCCCTCCACCAAATCCCATCAAGATAGGCCTTACTGATCTATTTGACCCCATATTTGACCCCTGATGACCCCGAAAAATTAAGAACAAAAAGAACACACCATCCCCCTTCCCTCCACCAAATCCAATCAAGATAGGCCTTATGGATCTTATTTGACCCCGATGACCTTGAATGACCTCTGATGACCTTGAAAATTTATTCAGCAAAAAGAACACACCACTCCCCTTCCCTCCACCAAATCTCATCAATATAGGCCTTACTGATCTATTTGACCCCATATTTGACCCCGATGACCTCTGGTGACCTTGAAAATTTAATCAGCAAAAAGAACACACCACCCCCTTCCCTCCACCAAATCCCATCAAGATAGGCCTTACTGATCTATTTGACCCCATATTTGACCCCCGATGACCTTGAATGACCTCCGATGACCTTGAAAATTTAATCAGCAAAAAGAACACACCACCCCCTTCCCTCCACCAAATCCCATCAAGATCGGCCTTACGGATCTTATTTGACCCCATATTTGACCCCGATGACCTTGAATGACCTCCAATGACCTTGAAAATCTAATCAGCAAAAGAACACCCCACCCCCTTCCCTGACATCAAGTCCCATCAAGATAGGCCTTACGGATCTCTAGATATCGCGTCACAACGCGTCTCAAAAGTTTTAAGCATATTTGACCCCGATGACCTTGTATGACCCCCGATGACCTTGAAAAATCAATCAGCAACAGAACGCACCACCCCCCTTCCCTCCACCAAGTCCCATCACGATAGGCCTTACGGATCTCCAGATATCGCGTCACAAAGGTATTTCTTAGCACACGGCTGACGGCGGACGGCGGACGGCATACGGCGGACGCCGGACAGAAATAGTGATAACATAGTCTCTTTCTGATTACATCAGGCGAGACAAAAAAGGGAAAATCGACCGACCGACCCGATCTCAAGAAATTTTGGACTTGAGGGAAACACAACAATTTTTTGTTGTTGGTTTAAGTACCCCCAACCCCCCACTCCCCCTTCCCACCGTAAATTACGACATCATAATCCTTTGGCCATAATTCAAATTACGCTGCATGAATCGGAAAGAGATTTCCCATGGGGTGTTACTTATTTATGCATCGACCGAATGAAATTCGACAACCGATACATGCCGCGTGGTTGGTCAAAGTATGTCCAATGCATTACGATGGGGATCGTGCTGAAATAAGCTTGACGTGAGTTTCAGTCATATCATAATCTTGATTAATAAATGGTCATTTGAAATGCTACATTTTGAAGGAGAAAATTGAACGTCGGCATAAAGTACTTGTTAGACAGAAGTTTATGACCTTTAATGTGTCCTCGCTAACAATCAAAAAGCGGTGTGATTGTCCAACAATAAAAAGCTGAAATCGGCTTTAAAGCTGAGATTTCAAGACCTGTTGTTTGTTACCATTTCCATGTGCAGGCATGAGAATGAAAAAACCTGAACAGCCTGAAAAAGTGCGTGAAATTGGCCTATTAAGGCCAAAAACAGGCTGAGAAAGTGCGTAAATTTGGAAAACAAAATAGCCTAAATTCAGGCCATAGCCTGAAAATTCTCATGTCTGCATGCGGCAGACGTTTGCAGACGACAGTTCCAACATTGGACAAAATGTTTCAAAAATGTCAATAGTATTGAATTTCGTCACCATATTTGGAATCACTGTGAAAAATGCATGAGAATAAGTACAAACATGCCTATTATTGGTTCATTATATCTTAAGATAGACTTGGAAAGTTCAAAAAGGCTTTTGAAACATCTGAATTAGTAAAACGAATAGCCACATGTAAAGTGTTAACTAATCAATCTTTTCTGTGACTATCTACATATGAACGAAGACTAACGTTTCACAGGCTCCAAAAAGTGTTACCATCCAGCAGAAAACCAAACGTTTGTTAACTATGATTCTTCTCTGTGTCGGTCTACATAAGAAGTTTTGAGCTACATCAAGTAGCTATGACATCAAAAATGGCAAACTACACGAGTCAGAAACTGATCCACTATTAAATCGTCCGGCCTCTAGATATTGACACAATGGTCTGGCTGACATGGGACGACACTCAGACGACATATTTCGATTTGCACCTCTACGGCATCCGTCCTACAACGGCGTCAACAATGGTCTCTTTTTCTTTGGCCACGGCATAATAACACCGCACAATCTTCAGGGATACCTATAGTAGGTCACGGAAAATAAGCCTCTACAATTGCCCTGCTTTACCACTTTTCCCCAATCGCTACCAATTTAACATATCAATTGATCCAGTTTTTCTGCAAAAGTCGAAATTCATAAAGGACACGCTAACCAAACACATATTATCCGGCATAGATTGGCTATATTGGCCCTCACAGAGGAATAGCTAGCTCTTTCATACAGGACAGGCCTCAAAACTACAGTTTGTTTATTGCAAAATTGGCAAAAAGAATCAAGGTTTGTGTTTCGCTCAGCAAAAAATAGGTCAAAATAACTAGTGAGAATTGTATGTATATTTATTTTATTTTTATTTTTTTATATATATTTAAATTTTTTATTCTCCTCTTCAATTAGAGACGTTGTTCAAGAAAATCATTAACAAAATTAAGAACCTTACATACAACAAAAAGAATTAAACAAAGTGCAGTGTTCATTTTCACACTTGGGTTTTGAACACGCAGGATAGTGTGACAGGTATGTCTATGGGCTGCATTCCTAATCCTCATCTTATAACTATCGACCAGTGAGTTGTCTCTACCAATTAAGGCCAACAATAGGTGGATAAAAGTAATGTTGTCCTCCACAGCTTTCAGAGGAGGGGCGGGCGGGCGGATTCTTTTTTCTTTCTTTTTTAATTTTCTTATACCAGCAGAAGCTCGAAGTTCAGCCAACAAGAAGTTTTAATCACTCTAAAACATATATATGTTGTAAACACTTAATTTAATATTCAATGCCATTTAAACTGTTTAATAAAAAAAAATCTGGGAAAAAAAAATCTGGAAAAAATCTGGAAAAAAATCTGGCATTTTTTTTCCAAATCGAAGCAGCCTTTAATCTGACAAGCGGACGGTCGAGGACAACCTTACAAATTTTGTTTTGGCCTAATCAATAATCTGCCTTTACTGCTACACCGAGGTTGTGCGTAGAAGACCAAAATGCTAAAACGAAACACAGACTTGGTTTTGGACACATATTCAGTCAATCTTCACATTTTATGTAAAAGCTCCAATTGAAGAGAAGAAATTTCTTTCCAAATGTATCATTTAACCCTTCTACCTGCTAAACCCTTTTTGTAACACGGCTTTACTTAAGGGATGGGTAAGGTTAAAAAGAAATTGCGACCCTGATTTTTGAGATTTTAGGACCCGTCACTGAGGGCAACACAACAATTTTTTGTTGGCCTAACCCTTCCTCAATTTAACCTAACCCTTCCTCAATTTCATTTCACATAATCGCTATTTTAATTTGTCACAATCTGTACAAATGCCTATTAGGCGTGCAATCTAATACTTAAGACCCGGATAATAATAGCCACCTAGAAAGTGAATTTCAAGTATGACTCAATACTTAATACGACATCTTTGCACTGCTAAGGTTGTGTGAATGATACCCTGATATCCGTATCTATCTCACCCGGCGCGATAATTTATTGCCGAGCAGACATGTGTCAACAGATTAATCACCATCGGTACGGATGAAAAACGTATCGTGACCACGGAATTGTCATGTTTTAACACCCATATCATGGACATACTTCATACTAACGCATTAAAGAGGAAAGCCAAAACCGAGGCCGGCCATGCATATCACATGTCATACTTTCAAACCAATTCGTCGATAAAAATCACACTTACTTAAAAAATTAAAACTAAAATAATGAATCATTGTTACAATTTCAAGGTAAATATATCACCATGGACTCAACGTGATAAATTTCTACACAATTCTGTGTCGTACCCGGAAATCATACATCAAACAGTTCTCATAATTATAGTTTAAAAACACCCACAACTAATGGGTCTGATAGTGATATGACTAGAATCAGCTATTCTAAGAATTTCTACTTACACAAAATAAATTGAATCTAAGAATTTCTACTTGCACAAAAAAATTGAAATGTATTGAGGTTTTTTTTATAAAGATATATGAAAATGTGCTGCATTGTCATCCAAATAGGGAACTTTTTATCTAAATATTTGGTTCATGTTTAAACTTGACCTGGATTACAGGGCTGGGTTTAATGGGTTTAATAAAATCACATAAAGATCTCCCTAAAAAGAAGAACAATTATCTGTTGAAAATACACAAATGTATTTTTGACAGTTTTATTCAGTAAATTATCCTATCCTCCCTTTGTTTAAAGAATTTCACTTTTAGCCCTACTGCCCTATCAGAAAAGATTTCATGAAATATCAACACTTCAGATGTACACTACTTCAGATCAAAGACTTTAATGCCTTGTTCAGATATACACTATTACAACAAAAATCATTATTTACAAAAAAGAATAGAATGCAATCATTCAAAAAAAAGTGCAACCACAAAAACAAGGAAATGCAAATTGACCATTATTAATTTATCTCAACTTTTTCTCTTTCTAAATTGTCAAAAACCTGCAACAAAATTTAACGATGAAAACAAAATATGATTCATCAAATCCCGTGTTCAGTTTCTATAGTTTAATCAGTTCCAAATTTGTGATAAATATTTTTTTCTCTTTGGCGGAAAAGTAATCCAAGTGTACACACGCAATTACGTCCACACGCACCCGGTTTCGGCTGCACGCACGTGTCACGCATATGATGCACAGTGCGCTTGTTGCTTTCATGCGCGCCCACAACCTTCTGTTATTATTTGCTGCTGTAAAGTGGCTTCACCAATTTGAAACTGATCAAACTATAGGTGTGGTGATAATGAAAGTGAAACTGTCACTGCCAAGTCCCTGGAGATGCAATGTTTCAGTCTACTAAACTGACAGGGATATTCAATTGAGAAAATTACACAATTGCATAAGACATACATACAGACGGACAGACAGACAGCGTCACTGCGAGTTCAATGCACACACTCGCCACTACTCTTGTGAATCAAACCTACTGAATTACGACGGATAGATAGATTTTAACTGGCAGGATTTTCATGCAGAGTAGTCGTCAAAAGCAAGCGTACAAGAATATTAAAGAATCTACTCCAATCACGATTTGACAATTGAGCAAATTAGTCAGTTTACAAGGGATTTGTGACACCCCCTGAGCCTGAGCGTCAGTTTTAGTATTTCATCCTACTTGTGTATTTTTAATATCCAACACACGGGTAAATAGAATTCCATTAAAATGGAATGGGGACGGTTCAATAGAATTGTCATGATATGCAAATGCGAGAAACAACTACAAGACAGAAGCATTTGTATGTGGCCGTATAATTGCTCCTGATAGGCCTACTTCTTGATTTTCTTTTGTTGATTTTTTATTTTATTTTTTTTTAATTAATTTTTTTAGAAAAAAAGTTTTTAAAAAGTTCTCGGTGAAGCTCGGATTAGCAAAACAAAAATCGCATAGCCTATTTTCTATAAAAAAAATTGCACAGCACTTAGCTTATTTGCAAAATGTTTCTGAGACAGACTATCTTCTTTGTTTGGCCTAAAAGCATGAGCAGATGAGGTGGAAGCATCACTTGAACAGCAAAAAACACAGTTAGCTGCAAATGAAAGCCTAACTATGATTGGATTGTACATTATGGAGACTTTGACACTTAAAAAATGCAAGTTGCAACATGATTCTATTTTTATTTTTAATAAATACATAAAAAATAGGTGTTGACAGTGTAAGGATTTCTACACACCCTGTATAATGACCTTAATATTGACAAAATAGGATTTGGATTTATTTTATATGCTCTCTGAAAATGTATTCTTTTCAAATATTCCCCTGATTATTTTTAATGCTATAAATGTTATGAAGCAAAACACCCATTATATTTTCAGCTTTAGCGTAGAGGCGCTGAACTCCCATGACCGTCTTTGAATACACTTAGAAATAATAGGCATTCACAACGGGTATTAAACAAATATTAAAATATTTATTTTCTCCCATACACTGTCCATGGTGACTAGACCTAATACTGTGTAGATGAAGATGAAGTGTGGATGGAGAATGTATCACTGATTATCTTAGCTGTACAGTCATTGTTCCCATACGCATGCATGCATTGTGTGAGAGTGAAGTGGACCATGACCAGCACTGTTTATATACCACACGCCGAACCAATCAGTGACATTCTTAGAAGAGTAAATGTTTTCTGAAAACATCATTTTGGGGAAATGTGACTGTTTTGGGAAAAGTAAACATGATATCAAAAATGTAAAACCTTCTATTGGTAGCCTAGCGTTTTCTCTTTTTATTTCAAAACGTCTAATTGTGTGTGAAGCTATGTAAACAAAAGTAATCTAATTTTAAGGGAGGAACTTTTTTTGACCCATTTATCTAGAAATACCAAAACTTGGCATTTTTCACAAACCCATGGAAAGAGAGGACATACCCTCCCCAAAAATAAAGAAGCAAGTCTATACTCTATTGTTTTTACACCTTTAAATGTGCCATCAAAACACTGTATCACTCCTGTTTTCAATTATTCAAATTTTCAAATGTCCTTGCAAGTTTATTAAAGCAAATCAAAGCCATATCTGAATATAGGATATCAGTGTTACTTATGAATAAGATATAAAGCTCATTTCACCATTCAACTGATTATAACACATTGAATTATGTTAACTTTTCATTTTTTCAAGGTTTAATATTAGCAGGCCTGGAAATAGTACCCGCCTGCCCGCCCGCCTATAGCGGGTACAACTTTTGCGTTGGCCAGGAGAAGATGTAACAATACCCGATCGACTCACAGTACTGGCTGGTGGAATTTCTGCCAGGCGGGTATTTTTGTGAGTTACTGCGCCTGACTGGCTGGTTGAAAAAAATCTGAAGTTCCAGCCCTGAATATTGGTGATTACATGAATATTCCTATAGCCAATGAATAGATCTCAAGGTATAGTGGTATGCCCGAGGTCTGACTTTTAGGCAAGTTAAGTGGCAAACAAATCTTGACCCCTCAACTTTGTCAAATTTGAACATTACGATTTGTTGAAAACATTTATTTATGCTGCCTAAATGGAGGTCATGGAGACCTGGCAAGCTGTATGCTTCAAATATCGACTCTGAGAAGCTATGTCTATTGATGATTCTCTCTACTTCTTGAATATTGAGGGCGCTTTTGAATCATCACCATGGCTACCACTTTCAAGCCATGTGATTTACTCAGTATAGGTAGGTTGCTTTGGATGAGTATATACATTTATACACTGTGAGGTTATGTTTCAAATGTTGTATTGCCAAAGGCCTAAGTGGCTTGAACATACAACCCCACGGCCATTATACAAACCCCTTGAAGGGAGAAATGGATCTAGATGCGCAAGTCCATACTCCATGGGTTATTAAGACATCCTTTCTCATGAAATCCTACATACAGTCATCAAAAAAAGTAACTATACAGGTAATAAATGTACTTTTAACTCTAAAAATATATATCCTACCTTGAAATATTAATATGAGATATTGCACGCTAGGATCGGTTGAATATTTAAGAAGCGACAATCCAAAATGTAAGGTAAAGTCACAATTTCAAATTCACATTTTACATTTCAACACGGGGGAGAGAATGACAGGTAGCGTGTGTGTGGCGTATTGATTCATCGGAACAATGCGGCCGACTGTTGAACCTGCGCATGCATCCCCCAATTGCACCTACCGGTAATCGATAAGGTACCCGTAGATTGGTCCGCGTGTAGAAAATAAAAATGTGAAAATGAAAATCGGACTTCTCCTTACATTTTTGAGTGCCACTTCTTCAATAATTACCTGATCCTAGCGTGCAATATCTCATATTAAAGAAGTCAAATTTCTCAACAACTTTATAATTCAATATTTTTAGGTAGGATATATATTTTAAGAATTAGAAGCCCATTTATTACCTGTATAGTTACTTTTTTTATGACTGTATGTATATATATAATCATTAAGAATGTAAATCAAAACTATCATTCATAAGTTCTTCACTACATCTTTTATCACAACTTATAACATGTATTAATTTTGGACAAAATAAATGAAGAAAATAAAAACTGATAAACAAAGAAAATGGAAAAAAATTTGGATTTTTTAATTAACATTTTTTGAAACATTTTGAAAATTCGAAAATTATTAAAAATTCACCAAAAATGTCACAAATTTTGTTTGGGGTTAAAACTCCAGACCAACCGAACCGACCCTACCTGACCTGAGAGGTCTGTTTGCTGCCGAACAGGGACGGGGAGAGGGTTTCGTCACCTAAGGGCTAAGGCCAACAAAAATGAAATACTTTGTCTCAGCACCTTTTGGTTAAAAAGCTATGTGCTATGCGATTTTTTTTGTTTGTTGATTTTTGATTTACCCAAAATAAGCTATGCTCTGTGCGGTCTATTTTTTAATTTCTTTTTATAAAAATAATAATATAGTCAATAGTTGTGCTTTTTTTCTTTTTCTTTTTACTAAATGTAATCAGATATGATCAATGCACATTCTCTTTATCTCTTAACTTCACAAAGTTAGTTGAACGTGTGTTCTCAGTCACTATCACCGAAACTGACTAGGGGTTTTTTTAAATTGGGAAGAAAGAAAAAAAGGAAGAAAAAAATTGATCAAAAATAAAATGGATAAAAAATAAAATTGAAAAAAAATTAAAATTAAAATTAAATCGGAAAAAATGGCTGCCGCACGCAGCGCTATGCGCAAAATCCTATTTCAAAAGCAAAGCACGCGGGCATTGCTTAAATGCTTTAATTGCTTTAATTAAATTGTTTTGGCCTAATGTGTTCAAGTATATATTTTGGCACAACATTAATATTCACACTCTCCAATTAAATCATAACAGTTGCACAAACTAAAACCATGTGAATGCGTCTTTAATAGGACTAAGATGAAAAAACCATACAATTTATCAACACACAAAATCAGTTCATTTTGGCAGAACGCAACATTTTTGGCAGAATGCCAAAGCATAAAGTTACCCATGCGAAAATTAAAGGTAGATGTTCTGATTTCTGGCCCGATTTTCAACTTGATGTTTTCGATTTTACATGAAAGGTCTTCCTTAAAATTGTCGCATTCCAAAGTTTGAGTTGCATAAATCCAATGGTTCTTATTTTAGAAGCACAGGGTCGCAATACATTTGCCCATAAACTGACTGGTGGTTAACCACCTTTGTCAGTAATTCACCATGTGTTAGTTTTAGCCTATAATTTCTAAATGGAACATTTCTGTCCCCTAAGATTTCACAGACATGATGAGATAAAAATATGGGGATTCTTCTGATATCAAAATATCTTGATGTGAAAAAAAAAATTATAGCCCCAAAAAAAGATCGGAACATTCACCTTTAAATCTCTTTGACATTGCCTATATTTCACATTTAAACTAAAATGGATTGTTTTTAACACGGATCATTACTCTTGGTGTGTTGAATGAGAGTCATCTTTCTGTGTTGCATTTATCACGAGAGAACGAGTCGTCTTTTTATTTTGCACATAATCAATACCACGGTTCGATAGAAGTGGTTGCAGGATTTTCACTCGTTGCAGTTGTTCATCAAGCTTTTTGTGAGAAAGCATTCCCAGCATTGAAAACAGCCAGAAATTAAGGGCATCAAGGCAACTAGGTGGGGCATCGAAGGCAAATTGCCTTAGATGCCTTCGATTACTTGAGCCCTGACTCCGGGGACTCAATTTGATTTTTCCGACAGGATTTGTGATTCCTGAATTTCTCCAAACATATTCTGCGTCGTCTTTTGTCGGAATTGTGTCATGCTTGATTCAAACTGGCATCATGGTGAACACGGAAGTGAAAGATGCAGCGAGCATAAGAGTATTAATAAATGCTATTAATAAACCCATTTCAAGTGGATCTCCACTGTAAATTTACATTAAGAAGCTGACGAGATGTTTTTTCAGTAAGCTTATTGGTATTTTTATCGATGGGTTATTTTCGGGATTCGGGAAGGTAATTTTTGTTCCCGCGGGACTCCTATCAGACAGGACTTTATTTTCCGGGACTCGCTCCTATTCCTAGTGAGGACTGTGCCGATTAATCAGTGCTACGGGACAGGCAAAGGGGTGTAATTAGGGTTTAAAACAGCACTTCTTAACTGGCGGCGCAATCGCAGAATGTGGTGCTTGGTCTTGGAGCAGTGGTGCTTAGTGCTTGGACTCTTCAAAAATATAAAGAAATACATAAGAAAATAGGTGCAGTTGGCGCTTCATCATACATTTGATCTCATAATTGTGGCGCTTCATTAAATTATGTTGTTGGGGTTTAGAATAGCAGGCCATAGTGCGACCAGGGGTGTGACAATATAGTATGAACAGGGTATGTGATAAAAAGGAAGACCAGGGCGATATTTCATAAAACTTTTTTATCATATTTCCGCGAATGATGTCTTCAAGACATTCTTGTATATGATTTTCAAATAGCACTTTCATACATATTATGTAGAACCTTTTTTCTTAGCACTTTCCATGTGGCTATTAATTAGTTTCACCATAATCAAAACAGATTTTCAAATAGCACTTTCATACATATTATGTAGAACCTTTTTTGTTAGCACTTTCCATGTGGCTATCCATGTGGCTATTAATTAGTTTCACCATAATCAAAACAGATTTTTCGGAAACCTTTCTCAACTTTTAAAGTGTAATATCAAGAATTACTTAACCAATACTTGGCATATTTGTACTAATTGTAATGCAATTCTCATGGTAATTCCAAATATGGTGATGAAATTCAATAATTGTGACATTTTTTAAACATTGTCCAATTTGGGAATGTCGTCTGCAGACGCCTGCCGCATGGAAAGCGCTTGAGAGAGCAGTATTCAATTTACAGGTTCAAAAGTTGATGTGACAACAGCTTTCCCCCTATAACCGTCACGGCTATAAGAGGCAACCTACTATATAATGCAAACACATCTAATGATTTCTTTCTTTTCTCTCGTCCAATTCGTATTAAATTGCGCTTCAGAATTCCTGATCGAGAACAAATCCCGATACCTTGAGACTTGGTGTCCTCCATTAATTTTGCAAGCCCCCATGAATATCTAAGCAGACGTCGCCATGCAATGTTAAATCCACAAAAATCCAGAGCCGATTATGGGGCAATACCATCTCAAATTAGCACTTGTCTGATCTGTAAGCTACTGGAGATAGCCTTACTGCCTTTTACACACCTGGGGGTGCTCACTAGGACGTAAAGATGTAAGTATACATCTGGATGAAAATCAGATGAGTAATGCTTTTCTTAACCACAATTCCGGGCTCATGGAAGAGTAAATTACCACAATTTCCAAGAATAGAGGGGGGTTTTCGACAGTTACTAGAGATAGCCTTAATACATATGGGGGTGCTCACTCAGATGTAAAGATGTAAGTATACGTCTGAATGAAAATCAGATGAATAATGCTTTTCTCAACCACAATAATACTACAATTTCCAAGAATAGTGTGTCATTTTTGACAATTACTAAAGAGAGCGATGTGTACACCTGGGGACACACGCATGTAAATATGTACACATCCATCTCAAGGAAAATAGATGAATAATGCTTTCCTAAACCACAATGTGGATAGAAAAAATTGTGCTAAAAAGTTTAGGTCTTTTTATGTTATTTGTTTGACAAAATTGACACAAAACAAGGATTTTTGCCCCTTGCTACGCCCCTGGCAGATAGGTCAAGGTAAGTCTGACTTTGATGCTATTGCTAGCAGGGTCGCAAACAAATCTATCTAGTTACCTAACTAGTAACATCAGGGGCGTAACCAGGACCAGAGGGGTCAGGGGTCTTGTCTCCTCTGATGCTTCCCTAACTGAAACAACAAATCCATGCATATTAGTAGCCAACTAATTTTGCCCCCCCCCCCCCCTTATCACAGGTTCCCCCTGCAGTGCCCCCTCCCCTTCCTCTCCCTTCTCCCCCCTCCAAAATTGAAAACCCTAGTTACGTCACTGCTGTTTAAGAAGACAGTAACATGTATAGCATGCTCTGGTGATGACCGCAATACACAATTTTACATCCTTGATTCTCACATATTCCATCGAACCATAAGCCAATCAATTTCCGTGCTTATCAGCCCGTTTTACACATCACTCTCATAAAACATTGAATAGAGATGATGTTCCATCCGTGTAGACAGATGTCACACAAATCTGACAGAATTCCCAAGAGTTTACCCATCACTCAATGTTTGACCCCCATTTATGCGCTTGATTTTATTGTAGAAACCTGATACTGTACAGAACAGATCGGGACAATCTAGGGGATTCACCCGTATCTTGTTCTAACACAAGAAATCAATGACGAAATAAAATCGGACGACCGAACGTGTCGATTTCTATCTTCACTTCACCCGGTGATGTACAATAGTGGCAATTGATACATTGTTGCTATAGTAAGTGGACCGAAGAGTAAATGTACGGCGTATGAGACATTAGTTGAATTTGAGGGCGGACCAAGATGAAAATGAGACTAGGGAGCAAAATAAGGAGAGGATGACACAACTGGGTTGATGAGTTCATAACATGATATCAATGCATTTCTGACCAGACATAAATAAATAATGATCTTTGTGGCCATCTTGAAATACCTAGACGCACGCATACCTGCAGTTAGTTTGGTACAATTGCCTTGAATGTTACACTGCAAATTGCTATCCTTTACCCACGTACACAAAATCCTATTTGAAAACTTTGCTTGCAGCATCGGTTTCCTCAGTCTATCTCCCCGGGCGATCATAGCCGATGATAAATGTGGACGGGATTGTTGAATTTAGGCGGCAAAGCCGGTTTTCCCTCCTAAATTTCACCCATGTCGTCCTTCTGACAGAGTAATGCCTTGGACAGAGTAATACCGGATTCTACCCAAAATCCAATATGAAAACTATGGACAGAATTACTGATTTTGGGAGCGCGACCCCTGCCAAAGTGGACTAGGTACACAAACTCCCATGCTAGTGGACCAGGGTTCAAATCCTGCTGCCAGCGGGACTCGTTTTCCTCCCTCAATTTTGCCCATTTCTTCCCCCTGGTGATTTTATCCCAAATTCCAGCCCGGGAGTGTTAGGGTTAATTACTGCACATTTTGAACAATTTTATTTGTTGTTTTTTTCTCGATTTTGAGCTTCCTTACGTCATAGACCTATACAAAAATGAATATATTCGCCCGTTTTTATTTTAGCGCTTGCTGATTTTAGCGCGAAAATAAATGTAGGGCAAAAATTTCCACTTTTGCAGTAGGCTACAGCCTATAGTTTGGAATTCATTTGATATAACATGACACACATGTAAACCCTTTTTTAAATTGATTAAACTACACTAATTTTATCCATCTTAAATTTCGTTCTTGATGATATCAGCATGAATTCACGTTTTAGTTCAGCAGGCAAAACCCAGACATTTTTCGGATGACCTTTACGCTGTACATGTAATCTCAACAACATTACAAAAGTAGAAATTACAACACATTGTCCTCCTTTGACAAAACAATAACAAATTGTGAAAAGGCCAAATTCTAAAGTGGAAATATTCGCGCTACATTTATTTTCGCGCTTTTCGCGTTAAAATGAGCCCGCACGAAAATAAAATAACGTGTGTATATATTCAATTGTATGTAGATCTATGTAAGGAAACTCAAAATCGCGAAAATAAAACCGAGCAAATTTGTTCAAAATGTGCAAAGTTTGAAAGAATTACACTTTATACAGTACAATTATATTTCAGACTACTGTTTGATGGGCTTTATTTAATACTCAGCGCCAGGACACGGCAGTAGACAATTACTGAATGGCAAGAATAAGTGCGTGGTCCAGTGTAACACTGCTGCTGTACAATTGAAATAGTGCCCTCACTTGATAAATGTTCCAAGTTAGAGAGCAATAGCATCATTTCTTATCTTTAGAGGCTTTAAGATCAAGGCAAAACAACTTTGTCTATGGGCCTGACAACATATTTTTTCCAATTTGAGATATTCTTTTTTATTTATTTTTTATTTGAAAATCTGTAATTATTTTGAATTTTGTTTAAATGTTTTGAAATTTATTGAAAAAATAAATTTGGGCTAAAGTTTGATCAGTTCCAAATTGGTGAAGCCTCATTACAGCAGCGAAAGAATACAGAAGGACGTGGGCGCACATGAAGGCAACACAGGTTAAGAGCATCATATGCGTGACGCGTGCATTGGGGCCAAAACCGTGCGCATGTGGCCGAGCAATATGACGCGCAATGGCGAAGTGACATTGTATGCGCGACGCTTGCGTATGTCAAAATATAGCTTATACGCTTGGATTACTTTTGCGCGAGGATAGACAAAAACCGAATATTTCTCGCCAATTTGGAACTGATTGAACAATTAGTTAACCCCGGGTCGAAAGTCATGTGGGTATTTCAATCGCTGCATATATATATCGAGGGCTCAGAAACACAAGGCCTTATCTCCATTTTGACCATTTTGAGAAAAAGACTATTGAAGATTTTTAAATACATTGGGGAGACAGAGATGAGGCCTTGTGATACTGGCTATAACTAAGCCCCGGAAAAAAACGCATTTCATTTTGGTAAAAAATGCATGAACTTTTAAGCAAAAGCGAGATATACCGAGATTTCATCAGATTCACTAAAAACCTGAGAAAAACGCACCGAAATTGTAGATAGCGAGAGAAAAAACGAGAAATCGCGCTGTCACTCATTCTCATGCAATAACAAAAAGGTGACCGAAAAATCACCCCTAAATATCGCTCCTTGAATTCTATTTTAAAAAGTAAATAAGCTTACTTGTTGTCCAATTTTCATACCTACATGACAGCATAATAATTTTGCAAGTTATTCCAGATAAAGAGGTTTCATAATGTTCATTATATTCCAATTAGTAGCTGCCATATTTTGACTTTTTTTTATGTCAAACATTTATTTTTTTCATTCGCACATGGTTTCATGCTCCGTTTCATGTTCCACACACGCTCGATCCAAAATGTGTACAAATTTGGGGACCAACCAATTTACTGCCATTGCGTTGCACGCCAAAAATAAATACCCGGAATTATGAACTCTGAACTTTGTGGTTCCGATTCCACACTCGCTCGATTCAATTGCTAGACTCTGGTGTTAAGAGCAGACCACATTAGCAGATTGTCAAAAGATTAACAACATCGCTTTTGTTTACATTTGGAGAAGGGTTTTCCCACGACCATGAGGTTTCAAAAGGTACGATTGAAAAAATGAAGAATTTAACTTGACATTTAATCCAATTTCTGGATCGTAAAATAGATACACGGGTCGATTTCATCCGTATTTCGATGTGTTCAGATGACAAAATGAATAAAACACGCGATTCACGGGCGATTTTTCTAAAAGCGAGAATTGCTATCAAAAGCGAGAATCACGGCGTGAATACCAAGATTGCGTTATCTTCCGGGCCTTAGCTATAACTTTGAAAGGGTTTGTGTTATGGAGATAAGACTGTGTGTTACTGGAAAGAGAATTTCTTTATAAAAATGTTGATACTAAAATCGTAGTTTTGAAAAAATTGAGATGAGGCCTTGTGTTTCTGAGCCCTCGATATATATGATGGACAGGGTTGATGTATTTGAAAGTAATGGTCTACACTACATGTATGTTGTCAGATATATTTAACTGATTTAGTTGCCTCCTCTGAGTGTCTTATTTGATTTTACTTTCAAAATAGAAAGTCCGATTTTGGCTTGATGGGTTAGACACTCTCCAATGCAAGTTAACCGTGTTAGCGCCACATGTGGAGGAATGACAGTGCTTGATCAGGGAAATAATTGTACCTACATCTTTGCCTATAAAGTGTTCAAACCATTTATTTTAGTTTCGATATGGATTGATGAGCACGGACACACTTAGTCTTGTACATGCGTTGGGTTTGAGAATCACAATTTATAAATCTTGTTTAACAATTGTGAAAACATAGGTTTTGACATTTGATCAGGCTAGTAGTGTAAGTGCTAGGTCTGAAATATGCAAATTATTTTAGAGAAGTCTCTGTAACATGTATCAATTTTTCCGTCTACCACACTTTCCATTTCATAGTTGTGCTGTATCTTTATGTTATAATAAAACTATGATTTCATTCTACAATTTGTCTTAGAAAAAATTGTTCGAACACTGACCCTTGTTTGCACCTTGATTTACCCTATAGCACCTGTTATTAGAGTTATGTGAAACTACCAATTTGTTTACGATAGCATGAAAGTTCCCCTTCAACATACCCCTCCCCCCTCCAATCAACGTTGCTATAGGGTACTGGCTGATGGTTGGCAAGTTGGGTGACTCAACATTGATATGGAGGAAAGGGGATGACTTTACATTAGGCCTGTACAGTGTTCGAACAATATTTTCTAAGATAAATGAAGCCTTACATTTGGTGGCATCCATGGGATAAATTAAGCCTATACAAGCATCTCCTTATTTTCAGCACTGCATAACAGTGGCTGGAAAAAGGTAACAAGGTATGGTAAACAGTGTGTAAAACATTCACGTCCCCTTCGTATGGATACCTACATCAGAATGAATGGATTTGGACAAAGTAAACAAACACCTACTCTTGGCCAGTGACACCATTCAGTGACCCACACATACATGTGTGACTGGATGCGTAGTTCAAATGCATGCTGCGAAAGTGTCACTACATGCGTCCTTGATTATGGATGGTGAACCAGTTACGAAAACATTTTGGTACGTGACCCCAAGTAACCTGCATTTTAAAATCATTTGAAATGTAGTTCCGATGTATGATGCAAAAGAGTCCACTACATAACGTCCTTCAGGATTCGTGGCCAAGAAAAATCTTTGGTCAGTGACTCCATTCAGTGACCCCAACCAAACCTGTATATATATATCATTCTACCTACATCAAGTTCAAATGTATGCAGCGAGAGTGTTTACATCACTCACACATACTTCAAGAGCAGCGAGAGTCAACAAAGTCGCACTTTTCCCGCCGGTGACACGATTCAGCGACCCAAACATACATCAGAAATCAACTAACTGACCAAGTGTATACTGTTGAACAGCACAGCACACCTGGCCAGAATGAGGTCATTTAATTTTTAATACATCTGTATATAGGTCATTGAACCGTGCTTTCTTGCATTGGAATAATATGCCTTTGTTTATTTGCAGTGTTTCCTCTAAGGTTTTTGAGCTTGGGCCATATCTACAAAATTATTCCAAATTGATGTTCTTGCAGTGAATGTATCAGTTAAAGGCTAATAAAATTGTTTCGGTGAACAAGAAAAATCATATTTGTTCCAAAATTTCCAAAATTCTGTTTGGCCAACTTGCCAAAGTGCTGTGCCAACTTTGCGTCTTATGCCCTTATAGTTACTGTCATAATGCTATGGACGAAATTCTAGCTATTTCACACGAGCGTGATTTTATTCGCGGAGCTGCGTCCAGATGCATGAGATGCGCCAACAACTATGCATGCATGCTTTCGTGATTGACCAATCACGATGACGTGCAGTAATTTTTAAAAAGTAACCGGTACACACTTCCGGGTTTATGCACCCACGCACGTACGCACACATTGTTGGAATTATGTCCGTTGCATTATGACGCAGACTATAGAGGGAACACTGTTCTTATGTTGATAGTTGTACTCACCTTTTTCATGATTTTCCTTCCGTTCATAGCGAGTAACGCCGTCGCAGCCGTTGAATGGTCGCCAAATTCTACAAAACAATACGGATCGTTGCCTCCATGCTGTAGAGGGAAAACAAACAGTAGATAAATAGAGGATTAATACTTGAGAAAAACTGAGTGCTATTTCAATCACAATACAGAGTGAATCAAAAACAATGGTGCACGATTTGAAATGACAATTTGACCTTGATGCGTGCATTGAACCATGGAAATTTTATAAAGTCCGTTAATCTAGTTTATCCTCCCAAAAAATGAAAGTAATTGACTGAAAATAAGCAAACTGCGACACATTTTGTAAACTGTCCGCGTTTTTCGACAATCTGGCCTCCTTAACCGCGCTAATCCTGGCCTCCTTAATCACATCACAAAGGTCATCATTACAATTGAATGAAAAGTTGATTCTGAATCAGATTTCATCTATTTGTGGTTAGATCTATCTCTTGCCTCCTTAATAATGCCAATCCTGGCCACCTTAATCAGATCACAAAGGTCATCATTACAATTGAATGAAAAGTTGATTCTAAATCAGATTTCATCTATTTGAGGATACATCTATCTCTTGCCTCCTTAATAACACCAATCCTGGCTATATTAACCATGTCACAAAAGTATGAATATATCTGGCCTCCTTAAGCGTGGCAATCCTGGCCTTCTTAATGGTGCTACAAAGGTAAATCATTACAATTGATTGAAAAGTTCACTCTGGATCAGGTTTCATCTGTTTTGCACACCAAAGAAGAATTGTTCATTTGATTTCATTGGAACTAGGAATATTCTTAAATAAAACGAGGTGAAATTAAACTCAAACAGCTGACATTACGGGCCCTTATAGATCGTGATATTGCATAATTTGTACTACTGGTACAATCTGTACTGTGAAATTCAGTCGTATCTATATGGGTGAATTAGATATTCGTAAATAAGAAACACAAAGATATTGTTACATGTTATCAGCAAACTAAAATTTTCTTTTCATTTCATTTATTATTCATTATTTCAAATAAAACCCATTTTAACCGTAAGCCCCCGTAATGGAAATGGAGATATAACTCACGGGGAGAAAAAATGGATGGAATCGAGGGGGAAAACCCGCCCAGCTGGTGAGGAGATTCAAACCCGTGTCTATCAGCATGGGAGTCTTTGCCTTAAAGGAGGTGTCCCGCAAGCATAAAAGTGTGCATTATATGTTAGAAAAATAACTATCGAGCCCAACTTTTGTAATTATATAGAACAAAACACCACACTTATGACAAAAACAAATAAAAACCGCAATCTCTCAACATGCAATTTTTAAAATTCGCGGCGATCGAAAGTCCCAGTGTCGATGATGTCATAGTTATACAATGCACATGCGCAAATTTGAGCACCAATACCCCTGACGTCATAGACACCGGGACTTTCGATCGCCGCGAATTTTAAAAATTGCATGTTGAGTGATTGCAGTTTGTATTCAGTTTTGTGACTAGTATGGTATTTTGTTCTATATAATTACGTAATTTCGGCTCGATAATTATTTTTCTGAACAAATAATGCTCAATGTTGTGCTTGCGGGACCCTTCCTTTAATACAATTTGCCAGGGTTAGCACTCCTCAAATCAACCCCTTTTTGTTGTCTGAATTTATAACCAAACTTGATCGTCCCGGGGATACACTGAGGGAACCTGCGCTGCCAGGATATTTTCAAACGGGGTATACATGTAATCCACCTTGCCAAAGTTAGCGCTCCTTAAATCAACCCCGGTTTTGTTGTCTGAATTTATCACCAGACTTGATCGTCCGGGGGATATACTGAGGGAACCTGCACTGCCAGGATACTTTTCAAATGGGGTTTTGTGGGGTTCAGAGTTTTAATGCAGGTGTCAATGTAAATCTTGAAACTATCCTCTTCAAGGTTAGTTAGTCAAAGATTAGACGTCTAGGGCCGTATTCTCGTACTAAACACGGTTTTAGCTTAAAACTGTGTCTAACTAAACTCGTGTCTAAGCTAAATACGAGCTTATCTTTTAAACGATGATTTTAAACTATGCAAAGCTCGTCCACAGAGTGGTCATGCGTTCACTGTATATGGGTACTCAATTCAGTGTAGCAAGTGAGTTACAATAGATATCGACCAAATTCCTCAAATGCTATGTATTTTTAAGTCTACACGATCTGTACTCAGCTTGCACCGGGCACGGTTGAGTAATCATTCAAGGCATACAGCTGGTGTAAAAGTTAGTTAAATGCACATTAAGGTAGCTATATCGGCTACGGCGTCATGCTCAGATTTGCTTCAAAATTATACAGGATGTGTAGATTGACAAAATAAACTCACATGCCAATTTTGAATTTTTTCCATCAAGCCGTTTTCAAACGGCGCAATTTTTCGTCTTCAAAAAAACCCCAAGACTTACTGTGTGTGTTAGGTTTTTGGCACGTTGCCAAATTCCCCAAAATCGCTTCTTTTCACAAAACACACTCTATTTAGAAATGATTTTTTTAACCCTTTCTATCCTTAGGATGAACTTGTTTTTTATATTATCTTTTTGCCAAAATACCAATGCACAATATTTTTAGATATTTTTAAATGATATTAAAATATCATTATTTCCATATTTACAATCATAACATGGATTGAATGGAGTGGGAATGTTAGTACTTAACAAAAAAAGTGTATTTTTTCTAGAAACACTAAATATATAAACTTTGTGAATATTTTTAAAGAGAAGTATAGCTCCTATTTCAACAAACAAGGGGTCATATGAAAGGTAATTCAATTTAGAAGATTCTCTCGCCAGCTTTTTCCATTACAGTGTTTCTAGTATTTTTTGTGTCAATTTGAACTTTTGCCAGGGGTATGTCACTGAGCTTGCCGATCGGGTCCACTTTTAAATTGAACTTAGTCAGCATAGAATTGGGGGCGCTATACCGATCAGGCGTGATGATTGTAGCAGACGACGCAACGCTGGCCAGGCGTCTCTCAAACGACCCAATTTGGCAACGGGAGTGCACCATTTTGAATTATTTTTAACAGTCATCGCCCGGTTAACGATAAAAATCCTTTTAATTATGATGTATTTGTCAAAATGATAGTTTAAAATTCGCAATTACGTGTTATTCACTACGAATTCAAAATTTAGGTTTCACGTGGCCACCGTCGTCTGCAGCGCCCCCAAACCTATGCTGACTAACATGCCGTTTAACCTGCCGTTAAACCTGGTTAAACATTGTTAAACGCGTTAAACGCCGGTCACCGACACATTCCGGACGATAACCATAATTTATTCAGATATGCAAAAGGGTCCGTTTTCGCTACGTACGTTAGTATACGACTTTCCTATCCCAAAGTTAATAGTATCCCTGCTTTTGCCTTTAAAAAATCCCTAACAAATTAATTTTCTCAAAAAGTAAACACTTTATTCACAAAAACTGGCGAGAGAAGTTAGGTAATATGCTTATTAACCATCCCCCAAAGTGACAGACCCATAGCAGTTTCCTTCTTGGCTGAAAATTTTCAAAAAATAAAGAAAAACATAAGAAATATCCAAATTACTCCGAAAGTTCTCAAATAGGTATCTAAGCAAAGACTTGTCTTTAATGTGGTCTCAAAATAAAAAGTATAGATATAATTCATTTGGCACAATAGCTGTTTTTCTGCAATGGTATAATAGCCGATATAGCTACCTTAAACTACTCCTGTACCCATGTTTAAATTTAGACACTTTTCAGTAAGTTAGACGCGTGTTTAAGGGTTTTTTTAATTTGAGAATTGCGTTTAGTTAAAACGATGAGTTTAAAGTCAAAGTTAAATATGTGTAGCTTAAAACCGTATTTCAATACGTACGAGAATACAGCTCCTAATGTTTGCCTAGTTTAGTAGAACTTAATATTTTTGAAGTGGTGAATCTTGAACTAATTTATATTTTGGAAAGGTAAATCTATGGCGAACCTTTGCCTATATTTCAACTTCTCCCATATTACTATAGAAAGAACGTAGTGCACCGAGGTGAATCTTCACCAAAAAATTGCAAGAGAGACCTAATCTTGACTTATTTTTCCTGAACAACGTCCGACATAAGGTGTATCGCATCGCAAAATGCTCCACAAGACAGCATGTTTGCGACGCAACTGTAAAGAGCCGTCGCATATTTTGCGATGCCATAAAAAAAAAATTAAAAAAATAAGCTTACTTAAAAAAACACCTTTTCGGCTAAATCGTGATAATTTAATGCAAATATATAGCGGGATTCATTTGAAATAGATTTATTTTGTCAAATCAGTTCATTTTTGCTACTCTTGTGCTCGCTAAAATGTGATATTTCACCGCGTATTTACACTTTCGTAAGCTCGCGCGGCCGACAAGTCTCCATTTAGAAATTAGAAATGTCACAATTTCGTCAATAGATGGCGCTATAACAATAACAAACTCGATCGATCTGTCAATCGCGCAGCGCAGCGCGGCCGATAATTAAGTGAAAATCACATTTTGCGAGCATAGGAGTACAAAAAATCCACAGATTTGACTAAATAAATCTATTTTCAATACATCTCCGCTATACATTTGCATCAAATAATCATGAATTACCCGACCACGTGTTTTTTTAAGTAAGCTTATTTTTATTTTTTTATTTTTTTATTTATTTTTTCCCGGGATTCGGGAAGGTGATTCTGGTTCCCGGGACCCGACATTTTCGGGCGGGACTCGATTTCCCGTTTTGCAAAGGCCGCATGTACAATCGAAGGATTTAACTTGACATTTAACTTATTTCCCGGAGTATTAATACTGATATTTGGGTGGATTTGATCAAAGGTTATTTTCTTAATAAAATTTCATGATTTTTCATTTTCTGTAAAATCATAAAGATCCATTGCAGCCTATGCCGCGAGCACAGACCAAGCCTTTATAAATATGGGAAAAACTTAAGTCTATAATTTATTTTGTCTAACTCAAAAAAGTGAAAATAAAATGTGCGCCATTTTTATTGCCTAAACAATTGCTACTCAAAAATTATGAATTGCTACGCAAGTCAAAAAGTGCATAGCAGTTTTTGCTACGCAAAAATAATGTCGAGCATCTGACGTTGTTCCTGAAAGGAGGTGAATACAGGAGAAGGGTTAATAAATTAATATAGGTTAGTTAATTAGGTACAGCCTATAGGTTGGTAGTTTTTTATGAGTGTATGAGCTATGAAACCTTCAGGTCTAAATATACAAACTTTCTGGTAGCCAACAAATATTTCATTGAGGACAGACACATTGTCGCTGCCATAGCACTATTCATACTGTAACCCTAATCAAACAAAATACCATAATTAACCATGACAGAACGGTGCTCATGGCCAAGGCTTCCTACCCCGTACACACTACAAAATCGCTTCATTCAAGAAGATTAGTTTATCTACATTAGTTAATTAAGAGAGTGTACACATTAGTGCTAACCATGAACTAACGAAGATCGAGATGCGCACCCATTAGTAAATATTAAGGAAGATCGAATTAAGGATGGTTGCCACGTGATACCGGAAATTGACTCCTTGCATGCCATTCGTTCTGCATGACTCCCTTCATTCGATGAAGCGAACGTACACATTACACATTTGCTTAATCAAATTCACATTTATCTTCATCGAAAGAACCTCCCGAGGTTCATCAAATGAAGCTGATTTAATCTTCGTTCAATGAAGGGCGGAGTGTACACACTATGCACCTTCATTAGTTAATCTTCATTAGCGCTTCATCGAACTAAGGGATTTTTGCTAGTGTGTACAGGGTCCTAGTCTACATCTCATTGCATAATCATGACTGACTATATATACAGTACACGGCTGTTTGATCCCACATAATTTGTCTGTTTTATTCTGAGAACACTGTAACTTGCTGGCCCGGTTCTGGTTTACTGGCCATCTTTTGTAGAAATTTCAGAACATTTGTTGGTGCCAGTTCTGAGAAATAGAGCTTTGAATATTATTATTTACTATAATAGCGCCCTCATCGGCCACATTTCCCATAGAGTTACATGTAAAATGTGTGTCAAGTAGAAAATGCCGATAATTTAAAAAGGGCTCCAACAATTTTCTACCGTATACTCATATTAATTACCGCTACGTAAATCAGGTTAAACCATAAATGGGCCACTATGTAATATTTTTTTTATCCCATAATTTAAATTATAAAATGGACAGTCAAACAGCCGTGTATAAGGTGCTGACAGTTTTTCTAGCACATCTCCCTGGTATAACATGATGCTTTCAGGCAAACGACCCTGGTTCAAGCATTGGCTCGGAAAACACAAAATGCTTATTCTGCTACTTTTACCAGATTGCTTCTGCCACTTTTACTCCATGGTTCATCATCATTATACATTACCCCCCCCCCCCCCCCCCCCAATTCCGCTGGTATGGTTTGGGTTAATGTCACCCTATCTCCAATCTATTTTGTGTTGATCTTTGATAGAGAGCTTGATAAATTCCTAATCCACACTCCCAGACAGTGGTACTACATACACTAGATCTGTCTTCTAATTAAATAGTAAACTGTTTAGCCGCCCAGATTCATTTGTGTTCATTGTGGGCTAAATTAACTAATGATTAGGTGACAGGAAAACCCTTGTTCTACAGGCATATGGACCTCTCAAGTATTTTTTTTATTTTGGTGAACATTTTGGTGAATTTCAAAACAAAATAAAAAATTACCACACAAAAAAATCATTTTTTTAATCATTTACAATATTTTCAACAACAAAAATTACAAAATTGCAACAATTTTATAAAAAAAGAAGAAAAAAGGGCGGTCGATCACGTAAAACAGGGTTTCTTTTTCCGTCGTCTAAAAGCTGACAGAAAAACACAGGATACATTTTTTATGTTCATTTCATGAGGAACATTGATAGCACCCCGCTTCAAATAACAACATTCTTGATTACCGTTCTCCAAATAACAGCATTGCCGCTTATTCCTAAATACTGTAAATACAACAAAAGATTTACTTGTAATGGATACATCGGTGGAAAGACAGACACCTTTATTATTTAGTCATAGTTAAAAGTTAAGTTAAGAGAAAAAAACGGTTCAAATTTGGTGGGTAAAATCAGGCTGGTGTACACAGTTTCCCATTGCTGAGATTGAAGCCTCTAGCGTGATAGCGCCCCCATTCCAAGAGTTACATCACGCGTCTAAATTATGCTAATGACTTTCAAGAGTTACATCACGCATCAAAATTATACTAATGTCATTTTAAGAGTTACATCGCGCGTATTTACAGATATGGTACACGCCCATTCCCATATATGGGAGGCTTCAATTTTGCGATTCAAATTTCCTCTCCCATTATATTTATAAAGCTCCCTGGTAAAATCAGTCGCCGCATGCGCCGGGGATCGAACCCGGACCGCATGTGTGCAAGTCAGAAACTCTACCAACTGCGCTTCAAAAAAGTCTTTTTCCCAATTTGATAGTCCGCCTGGAAGTATCGCACAAGATAGACTGGGCGCTTGCGCAGTACCAGATTGTAGCGGCGTAGGGTTTTGGCATATGTAGGCGCCTTAGGGTTAATGTAGCGATCATGTATGCTTAAATGAAATGACATGATTCTTATTCACCAGTAAAAGCCAAAATTACTTACTTGTTATTAAAGGCACTGTATAATATAAATCTCAAATACTACTGCTATTTACTATTTCCAAACAAAAATGTCATGACATGTCATCATCAAATTGTTTGATAATCAAATTATTTTGCTAAAACCTTTCAAATTACAATGAAGGCAAAAAATGTGATACTATCCATCTGATGCTATTAAAATGCCTCATCATATCACGAGTAACGACAACCTCTTTGCTGCCCCCCAATACACTCTGTATCATCGCCAAAATTGAACATGAAATGCACAGCCATGCGCTACTCTCTCATCAATTACAACACCATGGTAAACTATAGTGTGTTCAGTGTAAGGCAACCATATGTATAGGGTGTATTATAGTATGACCTTTGGAGACATTGGGTTATTGTTCATTATGTGGTACAGCCTACACTCTACAGGGTGCCCCAAAGGTTTCTAAACCTTTTCAAAGCTTTATATCTCCAGTCAAATCATTTGCAGTATATAACTGAAACACATTTGGATAGGGGACTTGTAGAATTATTTTGATACCAAACTTGTCCCCTTTTCTGAGAACCCCTTAACCAACAATCCCCCTCCCTCCACCCCCCCCCCCCCCCCAGCAAATTCTGCCAAAATTCGCCCCTTAAGTACATTTTACTATAGACCAACATTTTCCCAGGGGGTTATTTTGTGAAAACTGGGGGCTAATCGCCCTTCACCCTATGTATTTTGAGCCCTAGTATATAAAAAAAGGAAATCCATTGATATAAATATAAACTAAAAGTAACACAGGGCAGCTATAACACATAGGACCTTTTCTTACTTACATCACAATTATGTGAAAAGGCAATATCTACAATAGCTGCCACATACTATATATGCGTGCATTTAAGATGTACGGTGTACCCTTGCGGAAACACTATCTCACAAACAGCAGCCATTGCAAATATGGCTTTAGTGTGCACTAAACCCTCAATTTGACTCGCCTAAATTTTAAAATAATAAGCCACGCGGCGAGTCGGGAGTCAAACTTCGGTGGCACCTGCTGACCGCTGCGCATATATTTAACAGTCGGTAAAATGGAACAAGTGTCAACCGAATGAAATGCAACGGAATGAAATGCAACCTACTTCAATGTGACTGACCATGGACTTGGAGAAGCAGGATGGAGTGGAGGAGCAACATAATGGAGGAGGAGGCTCATGAGGCCAAAAAAAACAGTTGTTTGTTTGTCATAGATCCTCTCCAAAGGGTAGGGTCAGTAGGGCAATTTTTTTTATAGTTTTAATAAATATTACTCAAAGATGTTTAAAGAGTTGCTAAATAAGATGTGAATGGGAATATTTTACTATTAAATTACTTTGTTCCTGTTCTAAAATAGTTAAGAATGAGTAAAAAAACTGTTTTTAAAATATTTGGTATATTTTCCCGATAATTTGCGAAAAATTGGGTCTATATCAATGAAGCAAAATCCTTTGAAATGGGTATCAATTTTCCAAAATCACCCTTAGAAATGGGTAGGGGTTTTGAATCTCCAGTGGCACCCCCCCCCCCCTCCTGACTAAACCTAATCCGAGTCCCCCGTCCCCCCCCCCCCCCCCCCTGGTTTAATTGCCAACATCTGGGTCTGGCAGTCGAATACAGATTTTAAAGAATGCTGATAGCATGCACCTTTCTTCTTTCCTAAAACTTTTAATATTTAAGAAATAAGTGAGTAATTGACAATCTTTTGTGTTTACGTAGCATTAAACATAAAACAACACATTTTGCTATTAAAGGCATATTATGTGATCTTTTCCAGGGAGCGCCCTCTATTCATGATTTTTTTAGAAAGTAGATTATCTTGCAGATTTACATTTCTTAAATCATAAATATATTCCGAGTTACAGAGCGATACGATTCGTAATTACTTCAAAATCATGGTTTTAGAATGAATTTAGAGTGAAAAATAAGTTGTCGCGCAAGCCTGACAGCTTATTTTCACTCTTTAATCCATGATTTTGAAGTAATTAGGAATCGTTTCGCTCTGCAACTCAGAATATATTTATGATTTATCATCAGAAATGTAAATCTGCAAGAAAATCTACTGTCTAAAAAAAATCATGAATAGAGGGCGCCCCCTGCAAAAGATCACATAATATGCCTTTAATTAACCAAAATATGATATAAACAAAAATTGAAAGGACCCAAGATGTTTGTGTCGGTTGCAAAGGGCAAGTCAAATTATTTTTGTTAGCCTCATTGCGGTTAGTTTAAATTTGTGATAAGCAACAACAAAAAATACTAAAAAAAACCTAACAAGGTTGATGTACTTCAGTCAGTTTATTCCTGCAGTGCTAATTTGAAGGGGGTAATAAAATTAAAATTTGAAAAAAACCCTGATAAAATGTAATGATTTTAAAGTGCAAGATACAGAAACATAAAATATTATTATCTTGACCTTTTCTCCCCAAGTACCACCAGTTCAATGTTATTTTCCACTGAGTTATTGTAAACAGGTGGAATTGTTTTGTACCTGCTTCTACCACAGATTATGGTTCCACGCAAGCGTGGTAGAGAGACTAGCCTGTCCCAACGGCCACTAGACTCGAGAATAGTTACTCTCGAGCTTAAAAAAATTATACCCAGAGTGCTTGTCCAGATGACAAACTTAGCCTCGAGTTTAGGGATACCACTGCGGTAGCTTCGAGGTTAACTCAACGGGTCGTGGGATTCTCAGATTGCCGGAAGTATGCCTTGACCCTTTGCTAATTCATGGCGCGCATATTTGGATGAGCTCTGTAAAATAGGTAAACAAACATGGCAAGGTTTCGATCGAGACCCGTTGGTTTCAACGGAATCTGCAATTTGATTTTGTTCCTTACGAGGTCCAATGATATGTTTGGACCTTTCTTCATCAGTGCCTATATTTTACCGTCAGATGGCATACAAACGGCAGAGGCGTCACAAAAGCAGGAGAATTGCAACATTCGGGAAGTATGTGCGGTATAGAAAATACCCAGCAAATGGTGCATACGGCTTGCATTGAGAGGCAATGGTCTTACAAATACATCTTCATTTTTCGTGGAAGAACTGGGTCACATGTCAAAAAATCTTACTCTGGGTTAACATTACGGTTGGATTCACACGGCGCACACACTCTCGGCTAACTCTCGGGATTGGTTAACCGTAAGATCTTTTAGGGTTAAAATTCCAGCTTTATACTCGAGGTTAGTTAACCATGACCTCGAGGTTAGAGAATTTACCGAAAACCTCTAGATTAGCGCCCCTCGTCGTCGGGACGCTCCTTATAACATGTGACGAAATACATTAATCTTTAGCACTGTTCTACAGGCCCCAACTGACCCATTTGTTTTAGAATTTTCAACTCCCCCTAAGATGATACCATCATCATCCATTACCAAATGACAACAGCACAATAGTGAAAGTCCGGCTAGATTTTTATTAATAATCAACAACGTATCAATACTAATACAATAATGAAGAGAAAATTTTGTTTGCTGACTCATGGGAAACACTATTGCCAGAGTTGTGGCAGGTTTTTCATATTGGGGGGAAGAAATAAAAGTGAACATTGTGAAATAGCAAGCAGTGGAACTAGTGTTGTGGTTGCTACGGTTGAACACATTTATAAAACAGAGTTTATTTAAAGGTAGATGTTCCGATTGCTGGCCCGATTTTCAACTTGTTGTTTTCTATTTTACATGAAAGGTCATCCTTAAAATGGTTGCATTCTAAAGTTTGAGTTGCATAACTCCCATGGTTCTATTTTTAGAAGCGCAAGGTCACAAGACATATGCCCATTGAGTAGTAAACAAACTGGTTGGTGGTTAACCACCTTTGACAGTAATTTGCCACATTTCAGCCTATAATTTCTAAATGGAACATTTCTGGCCCCTAATATTTTACAGATATATTGAGAAAAATATGGAGATTCTTCTGATATCAAAATATCTTGATGTGAAAAAAAAATCATAACCCCAAAAAAGTGTATCCTGAAAAGGCTTTCTCATTTTGCATTTTAAAGCCATGAATATTTCACAATACTAGATGATGACCTGACACGAATTATAGCTATAAACGGCCGGAAACCGTACAGAATTGACCGAGATATGAGCAAAAGGAGTCAAATCCAGGGCCTTTTCTGCCTGGCTTTTGAGACTATTTCTACGGGCCATGTTTGTTTTTCCCTGCGTACACTGTAACCATGCAGTCGGCGCGTAGCACATGCGTCGCAGTGCGCCATGCAAAATAAACGCGCACATGCACTACACCCACACACCCCTACACACGCGGGCGGGCAAATATTGGAGAAATACGCCAGGGCGGGCGGGGGGTGGGGGGTGGCAGCGGGTCATAAGGTAACGAAATAATGTGGTTTCTGATAAAACAAAACATGATATGGTGAATCTAAATTACGTAACATGGTGTCAGATGTGGGACGGGAGATGGTTAAGGTTAGACCTTGGCGTTGAGATAAGCCGCGGGGCTGGGGAACTTTAAGCCTTGGGGTTGAGATATGCCACGGGCGGGGTCGGTGACGAATGGGGGGTGTGTGTTATGATTATGTGGTTTGGGAGGCAGGGGGTTAATGAATAACTGTGATGCTAAATTGCGTAACGGATATGCCACAGGCGGGGTGGGGGGGCTGGCGGGGGAGTGACGGGTGGGCTACGGGAGATAGTTAAGGTTTAGGCCTTGGAGTTGAAATATGCCACAGGGCGTGGGCGGGCGGGGGTCTTTTAATTGAAATTTGAAAACTTTTGAATTAAAACAATAATGTTTTAAATATTGTTCTATTCCTATGTGTTTCGTCATAAAGTTGCCAACACTTATGTGTTGTTTCATTTTGTAGGTGTTCTATGGTAGGCCCTACTCCCTAGCGGGAGAGCCCGTCCGAAGGACGGGCGTGTCGCTAGTATATATAATGCTATATTTACCATCCTCAGAAGCAATGTATTATCGTGTAACCTGATATATTTCTAGGAATGGCATTTTCGGGAAATCATGCTCCCGGGACTCTATTTAATTTGACAGGCAGGACTTTGACTCTGGATTCCCGAATATCTGCCAACATAATCCGATTTGATTGTTAGGGCGCCATCGTTTGTTGAAATTGTGTCATTCATATTCCAAGATGCGGCACTATAAACACAGAAGTGAAAATCTGTGGCGAAAATGTGACTAAATAAAACCAGTTTCAAGTGAATCTCCACTATTATTTTGCATTATAAATAAGAGTGATATAGCTGATTTTTAAATAAAAAAATTGTAAGCTTATTTTTATTTTGTTGATCTTATATTTTTAGGTTTCGGGAAGGTGAGTTTTGATCCTGGGACTAGACATTTTTGAGCTGGATTCAAAATCCCAGGACTCTCTCCCACCCTGATATATTTCCACAAAGGTGTATATAAAATCTTATCATGAAAAGACAACTCAGATTTAAGGTTGCCATCTCTGAAATGAGTGCAGACCTATTTTTTTCTAACTCTAATAACTTTATCTGATTTGGACTTTGGAGATTACATCAAATGTCAATTTGTACACAATCAAATTGTCCTTGGGAGATAATTTATGTTGAGGCAAATTCTAGTCGAAATTTGCAAAGACATGATGATGTCTCGGGGAGACAAACTTACTAATGACAATTTGGATCACAACATTTCTTATATCAGCACTTTGTTGACCCAATTCATACTTTTGGCTACTTCTTGGCCATTTTCCCCCCTTCGAGATGGCCATTTTTCCCCCTTCGAGATAATCATCTTTATCTCACACTGCTTACACCTACTGTACTACTGCTCACAACAAAATCCCCCCCGCCCCCCCCCCCCCCCCCCCCAACTCAACACAAAAGTTGGTAACCATGCACGTTCTTAATTTTTTCACAGTACCCCTTTGCAAGGATTTTTCATCAATTTTAACCCCCTTCTTGTGGCAAAATCGAGGACAAAATTGGTTTTCAATGACTAGAATTTCAAACAAACACCCCATTTCGCGGCCTGCAATGACATTCGAAAATATACCCCTTTTCCGCAATATTTAGAACACGCATGGTTGCCAACCTATGTGTTGAGTTGGAGGCCGGGAATAAAATCAGCTTGGTATGGTATTAGTAATATTACTGGAACAGACCAACAGCCATCCTTTGGAACAATGATTACATGATGAACCTGGCCCCTAAATCAAACGAACTTCAGAGGAAGATGACAAATTTGGAATGTCAAAACCAGATTGGTAAATACTTTAAAACACTAACTTTATTTCTCGAATTTAAAATTACTGCTATTTTAGCTGGCATTTAATTTTGCGAATCTGGAATTTTTACTGTTACTTTCACTGCAAAATTGTAGGTTTCGCGGAAATTTAATTTCGCAAAACCCATGTCTTGCAAAATTCGTGAAATTAAGTGGTTTATTTTACAGTAGTGAGTTTTCCCTTGAGATGAGTATAACTTAAGGTCCGAAGTTTACCGCTTTGTAACTGTCGAATTTCGTGTTTTTCCGCTTTGTAAATTTTGCATTTTTCTGTGATGTAATTTTCCCCAAGAAAGCTTAAAATGTACGATCTATTCGGTTTATTTTGGTTAAAACCAAAATAAACACACTTTACAGAAGAACACATCATTTTTTATTTTTAGGCTTACCTTTAAGTTATTACTGTAGCGGCTGTAGCCGACCCTCTATATCGCCATAAATTGTGTGTTTTGGACGTTTTTTTGTGCATTTTTTTTCTTCTTTTCATCAAAATGTTGTTTTCCGCGTTTAACCTCAATTCCGCGATTGTCGCGGAAATTCCGCAACGCTATAAACTTCGGACCTTTGTATAACTACATAATATTAAAAGACTTGGACAAACTGGTGTGAATGAAATTAACAAAGATCATAGAAAAAACTGTTTCAAACCCAGTCCCTCCAGGGGGTGAAACTCCATTATCTACTGCGCATGCAATGAGAATTAGTAAATAAATAGCGCCATCTAGCTGTAGCACCATGCAAACAACGAAGCAAGAATTTTGTCAATTAAGGCCCGTTCATCAAGCATCTTCGGCGGATAACATTTGACATTGCTTCAACATGTGCACCGATGTATCCATCTACCTGTTGCGATGCGCAACGACGGGAGCATGAACGAAAGGAAAGTTCAGGATATAGGCACTACTGTAAAAACTGAAATTTCTGCGATTCGCGCAAAATATTTTTCCACAAAAATATTGTTTTCATCATTCATGCAGTGCATCTTAGAATTCGCGAAATGTCTATGATATCAAAATGCGCGAAAATATTGGCTTTTACAGTATTCATCAGGTCCCATCCTTATCACCTATCTTATTTCAATATTCATGAATGCAATTATTGCCATTGCTACCAGACCAAGCCATCCACGATTTGATAATTTTAGTTTGTTCTATGTTAAAATTCATTTCAAATAAACAATTTTCTAGATATTTCATGTCATATAAGAGCTGAATTCTGCCTGTCTTAAAAACCAAATCAGCTCAAGTCTAATCACACTTTCAGGAGCTTTTTCAACATCGGAAGCAGCAACTCAAAATCAAAATGGCGATTAACGTAAGCTATTATCGTGGCGTGAATGATTCAAGATCGTAAAATGCTGTAATGGTAGGATGAAATGAGCAAGCTTTAATACTTCTTTGAATAAACAAAACATTTTTAACATAGCTTTAATACTTGTTTTACAGCAAAATTAGAAAACTCTCTCATCGATAGAGGCCTTGCAGAATGCACTCATCAGGTGAATTGACAACAAATAATTATTCATCATTCATGACTAAAATGTACCGACTTGTTTGAATACAGCCAATAAAACAACTATGTGTGGTAACTATGCAGACGACATGTTTACATTTTAAGAGATTCCTTGTTTCCCGTTGTGCACTGAGTGGACAGCCGAATGTCATACACAGACGGTGGTGGAATCAATTCATTATTTATTAGGGCCTACAACTAAATTTGTAGAAATCATAGAGAAAGCTTTAAGGGAGGAATCTATGGTGTAAATACTGCTCAGCTTCATGTCAACATTCGGAGTGAATGATGATCTGTCAACCCGGGGGAAAAGTGCTACCAAAACCTACTATTGCCCGCTGATGATGTCATGAGCAGTCAATTTGTAGAAATCATACAGAAAAGCTTTAGGGCGGAACCTACAGTATGGTGTAAATACTGCTCAGCTTCATGTCAACATTCGGATCGAATGATGATCGTCAACCCGGGGGAAAAGTGCTACCAAAACCTACTATTGCCCGCTGATGATGTCATGAGCAGTCAATAGTACATTTTTGTAGCACTTTTTGGACCACCTGTGAATATTTGGGGAAATGGTAGAAATATCCAAAGTCACATGATATGGTATCAACCAATGAAAGCTAATAAAATGATACCAATATTTTCTTGCATTATACAATCACTGCATAAAAAGTTGATCAAAAATGGTACTATTAAACGTGTGCGTTCCGAGAGCATAGGAAATACTGTTGCCAATAAAAGTCTAAACTAAACTGATGCGCGATGCAAAACAAACAACTGAACCCTCATCATTTTAAGGTTGTTCCTATGGCTAATTTTTTATTTGATATTTTAATAGAGCTTGCTGAGCTCCACAATAATCTGAAATTTGAGATTGATCGGAGCTACGGTTTTCTAGATATGACAATTTTATTTTCAAAAATCCATTTTGAATTCTTTTGTTTTGTATTGTTTTTCGGCCAACATAGGGCAGTCTATTTTCTTTTTGTTTTATATTGTTTTTTTGACTCCCTAGGACTAGGTAAACTTTCTATACAAATTTAGTATTTTGTTTTTGCTCTAATTATTTATTGAAAACTCCATTAGATTCCCGCATCACAGGAATTAAGGAGAGTTGAGCCAACATATACACCAAGTGGCATTACATTTAGTAAAGTGCATGAACTTCAAAAAATTAATTAAGTGCATTAATTAGCCTAATTTTCTTAATTTTTGTTGTTTTTTACAATTAAGTATTTTTTAATTATGCAGATGTCTTACAGCCTCCCGCATCACAGGCAACTTTCTAAAAACTATAATTAACAAGCTCCTAAAATTTCAGCTTTGTAGCATTTATACTTTTCTTGTACAAATTAATTAAACATTTTTGCATAGATAATTATTTTGCTAGGCCAGCTAGGGAGTCAAAAAAACAATAAGAAACAAAAGAAATGAATGCTTCAATTTTGCTTCATTTTTGACAATAAAATTGTCATATCTAGAAAACCGTAGTTCCGATCAATCTCAAATTTCGGATTATTGTGGAGCTCAGCAAGCTCTGTTAAAATATCAAATAAAAAAATAGCCATAGGAACAACCTTAACTGAACGTCACATATTGTCATCAATATTTCTCAACTTTTCTGACTACAATATTGGAAAAAAGTCCTTGGAACGCGAACGCTGAGCACACGTGTTGGGTATTGTGTGCATGTATTGATACTTAGTGTCTTCTGTTATAAACGGAACTTGTTCAAATGAGATTTTTCCTCCCCCCCCCCTTCCCCATCGATCAATGTTGGGATACTCTGGCAAGCTGCAGGAGCCACTTGCCTTGGTCAACATTGTACGGGGGAGTGGGGTGACACTTTTCCGTTAATCATACACAAGTGTTCCAAGACTTTTTCCAGGATTGTAGCTACAGAGTCTACTATTGAAGCTGAGCGTCATAAATTTACTTAGTGAGAATAGGGCAACCCAAATAAGTTTTTTCTTGGAAATTTAAAGGTAGATGTTCTGATTTTCAACTTGAAGTTTTCTATTCTACATGAAAGGTCATCCTTAAAAACGTTGTGTCCCAAAATTTGAGATGCATAGCTATTATGGTTCTTATTTTAGATGCACAAGATGCTGTGAACTGTACCCATTGAGTAGTACACAAACTATATCGGTGGTAACCACCATTCGCGGTAATTCAACGCTATTTCGTCGATTTCTCTGTCATTATACCGAATTAGGCCGTCAAATTTCAGTATATTGATGAGAAAAATACGAGCTTTCATATGATATGAAAATCTCTGTATGTTTGAAATAATTCTGTGTTACGAAAATGTGATCGGGTCATCTACCTTTAATTAGATTTAGCTATTTAACCAAGACATACATATTCTATAACATTAATCATTTAATATATGTTATTCTGACACTCTTTGTCAAAGATACCTCGCACAATTACCTGTCGAACGCATGCGTACAATAACCTGATCGCCATTATGACCTTTCAAATACCCCTACCAGAAATACCCCTACCAGAAATACCCCTACCAGAAATACCCCTACCAGAAATACCCCTACCAGAAATACCCCTACCAGAAATACCCCTACCAGAAATACCCCTACCAGAAATACCCCTACCAGAAATACCCCTACCAGAAATACCCCTACCAGAAATACCCCTACCAGAAATACCCCTACCAGAAATACCCCTACCAGAAATACCCCTACCAGAAATACCCCTACCAGAAATACCCCGGGGGATGGTATTCATGTATATAGGTCAGGTATGTGCTGCACTTGAAGAAAAATCATGTATCCAAATCATGAAAATCGTTACCAGGGCCTTAGCCAGGATTTGAAACTTGGGTGTCCAAAATGGGACCTAAATAAATTGGAATGAGCAGTTCCTGTGTAAATTGACCACATCGGAAGCTGTGAGCTCCGAATTATTATAAATAAAAATCAGTCCAAATTTTAAATATTGCGCACAAAACAGTGTTTTTTGACATAAAATAGTATACAAATGCAAAATAGACCCACTTTTTAGGGTTCAAATTGGTGAACATTGTCAAATACGTTAAAATTAAAAAATTAAAATTAAAATTTTAAAAAATAGGACGTCCATTGGACGGCTTTAGCATTTTTAGGGCATCCATTTTCGCGATAGGTCATTATGATGCCCAGATGGGTTTCCGGCCATAAATAATTCGAGTACCCCCTCCCCGGAAGAGTGGGAGAGGGGGCGGGTAGAGAAGAGTGAGGCCTAGGTAAAAGAAATATGCCACTTCGGTTTACTGTAGGAAACAAGTATTTTACATGAACCGTGTTTCTAGAGATGTATGAAGTTGAATAAAGTCGGAAAAATATTTACGAAAAATAATTTCAAACAAGTGAAATTTTGATTTAATCGGCCAATCATTATTTGTTTATTTTTCTACAGAGATATGAAAACATTTTACACATTTTCATATACCTGTATATTGCAATCGAGTGCAGTTAACAATGATGTGTGACGGTGGGGGGTGCGTCATTAGAGACAATCAATAGTGCGTCACAAAATTGACTGAGGGTACCGTCAATGGGAAATTCCTGTCAATGGGAAATTCCCGTCAATGTATGGCAACGGTCCATCACATTTGCGGCACAGGGAGGGGTGCGTCATGGTACATAAAAAGTGACGTATCATTCCCAGGGGTCGTAAGGGCGTCATACAACTGACATTGCATATAAGTCATAACACTAACCCCGGTTTAGGATTTTTGACCGGGATCACAATTTTCGAGGAAAAAACACCAACTAAATCTCCGGGAACCTGCCGGGATTCGATCCGGGGACCCTCCGTTCTCAAGCCCCACCTTCCAACCACTAAGCCACGGCCCTCAGCTACACATTCGTGCAGTATACTGCACTCATTATATAGGCTCGGTTGACTACGTCATCGAAAACCGACGGCGCATGCGTTTGGAGAGGGACTTTGGATTAGCATTTTTTAGCACTCAGGGGGGTTAGGGTTAAGAGTCAGAAGAATATAAACTGTAATAAAATGAATAGATACATTCCTAAAACACCTTCCCATTATTGAATTTGTGTTTAGTTCCCAACTTGCTTACAATACAAGCATGGATAAATTGCCATGATTATCTCCACTAATCCTCTCAAGTAATCAATAACTTCTTAATAATTGGACATTTCAACAGCTGGTTGCCCGAAATTATCACACTTACGGCTATGCACGCTTCACGCAATGTACGCTGCTTCAAAGTTCAAAGTGTTCGTTCAATTATAAATCCGACTATATAGTCCTCACTACCTCAGGGTCAGGCATGACAATTCATGCAATCAGGGAGGAATTGTCTTAATTTTGAGCACTGCAGATTTAAATTAAATGTGTCCCCTTCTGTTTACCCCTTCTGTAGGCCTATACCCCCTTTTCAACGAAATGTAAACAACATGTATGGACACTGCACACGTGTACAGCAAGGTCAAATGGTAATGAAATGAAGCGGGCAAAACATGATTTGAGTGACAGACAGATGATGGAGTACTTACATCCGTGATCATTTTACACTTTGTACACGTTCCTATTTGTGAGAAAACGTTCATGATGAGGTCCTCCGTAGCCTTCGCCGGAAGATTTCCAACGTATCTGCAAAGGAATACGAGTAAATCTACGGTTAGATGAGTGTTATTTTGTGTGGGAAACTTCGACGAAAAAGTGTGTATGCACAACGGGGATTCCGGAAAAGTCGTCACGTAAATAGTAATTTTATGATATAAAAACAACAGATTTGTTAGTACTTACAAGGTCCGAGGGTGGGCCTCGTCCTCCGGCGCCTGCAAAGAGAAAAAGTAAAATTAGTTAATGAAATCAAAGTGAATTCAGTAAAAAAGTTGAAAATTTAGTTACCTCATAATACATAGGTTGCTGTTCTTGGTACATCATGATGGAATCGAGTAGCGCTGGGACATTGAGTCTGCGCAGTCACCTGTATTGTGGGATTTACACTTCCGGATCAATATAGCGCCCCCACCTGTCAGCTGAGCAGAGATAATTGATTGGTTTTTGTTACGTCTGAATGCCCAAACATCCTAGTAATAGTAAATCCATGTTATTCGTACCGTTATGCCCAAACATCCTAATCCACGTTATTCGTACCGTTATCGGGACCGTTATATTCTCATCCAATTTGTAAATACTAAACTGTAGAGATGATAAATTATCATTAATAAATAGCGGGGTTTGTAAATGATTTGATAGTTACAAACTTCACAAAATAGCAATTTTTAGCACACATGCCATTGGTATGGGTAAAGATACAAGAATTTCTCAAGACGCTAAATTGTATTATACCCATATACAGCGTGTCCCAAAAAACTGGGTCCAAAACTTTCAGAGCTTATAACTTAAGATATGGGAAACATAGATGCTTCATGTTTAGGAATATACAAGTAAATATATCTGACATTATTTGGTGAAATTATAAGACCAATCGGATTTAAGGTTTTAGAAATACAAAGCTTTGCAAACCGTTTTTTCCGATTTTGCCCATGAACCGTCCATGCGTTGCATTTGCTCATCGTACCGTGACGTCATCAAAGTTTTGCCTTTGACTTGATAACAATGACTTACTCAGGGAAATCTTTGTCATAAGGGGGATAAAAAGTGTAAATACCTATGATTTTTGTTAGAAAAATAAATAAATAACCTTCTGAGACACTGCCATCTTTGAAACAGTTCAAGAAATATTTCTCCGAAATTGGAAACCAGCCGCGGCCGTTAGTCAGTCATCTCATCAAAGGAATTAGAGGCAGGGCTGTAACTTCAGATTTTTTTCGACCAGCCAGTCGGGATCGGGCAGGTAACTCACAAAAATACCCGCCCGACAGAAATTCCACTAGCCAGTGTAACTCTCACACTTGCACCGTGAGTTTGATACCCGTCAGTCGGTTGCCGGGGTACTTTTTCCCGACACAAAATTTACCCGCTATATGGGCAGGTGGGCGGGTGCTATTTCCAGGCATGTATCAGGGTAACAGTTGCTCTGTTTTTGTATATATTCAACGACAAGGTTACTGCAATTGGGTATTTATAATGCTGAATATTGATCCAAAATACCTATAATTTAACCCTTTTCTACCAAACATAAGATATTTCGGAGAATAAACACCATGTACATGATGTACTTGCACACAACGCAAATGCAAGGCTGCCATTTGATTGGTCTCACATTTTAACCAATTAAGGTCAGGTATATGTACCTTAAAGGGGCACTAAGAGATGTGTTGGAGGATGCGCCCTCAATTATGATAAAAACTGGGATTAGTATATTTTTATAATTGTATTACATGCATGAACTTACACCTATAAGGATTAAGAAAAATCGTCCCTCTATGTACAAGAAAACGTCGATTTTAAAAATGCTCGTCCCGCGGGACGAGCATTTTACGTCCGACAGTATCCCCCTGCAGTACGCGTGATACATAACGCGAACCATATTTGCATAGAGGGCGTTTTTCAATAAATAGCGATGATATTGTTTTAATCAAGTTTTGCTGTGTTTTTGCTAGTAGAAACAACAGTAATGGCCATTTTTAATGTTCATCTTGAATTCTGAAGTAAATTTTTAAACATTTAAAATTTTCAACACCACTTAATGTGCCTTTAATATCCACAAATATGGAACAGCTACGTGTTCAACTTTATAAGTTACAAGCTCTGCAGATTTTGAACCCAGTTTTTTGGGACACGCTGTATAGGCCTATTTGGGGAAAATTGGGATTTTTTTATATTTAGAGAATAAAGGTATCGGCCACTTAGTGAAACAACGACGCCGTGTTAATTTCATATAAATATCGCCGATTTCGCTGAGAAACAATGAGAATTGCTTAAACATTCTTAGCTATTTAAATATTTGATATGATCTAAACTCGTCTTATCTCGATTTTTTGTAACCCCCCCCCCCCCTACGAAAGCAATTATTTCTATGACCCCCACCCCTACTCAGATGTTGATTATTTTAATCCCCCCCTCCATAACACACACACCCCCCCCCCCCCCCCCCCACCACCCCCACCCCCCCCCCCCCCCCCCCCCACACACACACACAACATTTGAACAGTTGATAGGGACGACAAAATATATGGTGGACGAGCGGCGGCAATTTGTGTTTTACAAGGTTTAAACATGTAGCATTGTTTTAACTAACATTCTATTTTGACCCCTCTCCCCCTATTTATACTATGGTATTAATTTGATGGGCTTTTCCCTGAACCTTTCTCAACATGCAAGGTCTATCTCAAAGATTACTGAACCATCGCGACAATGCGACACTTACGACAATCGATAACAGCATTAACCAACACAGGCATGTTTGTACTTATTTCAATGCGTTTCTTATTGTGATACCAAATATGATAATGACATTCAATAATTGTGACATTTTGGAAACATTTTGTGAAATTTTGGAATGTCGTCTGCAGACGCCTGCCGCGTGGAAAGTGTTAAGTAATGATTCCACCGGGGGAAAGTTTAAGTCTACTGGGAAAAAACCCATTCGGGTATTTAAAGGTTTTTAATATATTTTATTCTATCCAATTTCAAGGGGTCAGTCGGGGAAATCGAAACCAAATTCGTATACAAATACTATGAAACAAGACTAGGCACGCCTAGTAGAGCTGGTCGGATATTTTAATGTTAAAAAATGTTTTTGTCTTGTATATAGCAGAATATAATTATGTAATTTGGAAAGTGGTGTTATGGTACTAATTTTGTTAACTGTGTATTATGTTTATACAAGATTGATTAGGATAAATTATAATGTTAGTGTATTTTAACAGGCCCACGGTCTAAATGTATCCCTCAAAGGGTGCATGGTTCCATAACAGGCTCACGGTCCAAATGTATCCCTCAAAGGGTGCATAAATCCATAACAGACCCACGGTCTAAATGTATTCCTCAGAGGGTGCATTATTCTGTAACAGGCCCACGGTCTAAGTGTATCCCTCAAAGGGTGTATGGTTCCATAACAGGCTCACGGTCTAAATGTATCCCTCAAAGGGTGCATAATTCTATAACAGTCCCACGGTTTAAATGTATCCCTCAAACGGTGTATGGTTCCATAACAGGCTCACGGTCTAAATGTATCCCTCAAAGGGTGCATAATTCTATAACAGGCCCACGGTCTAAATGTATCCTTCAAAGGGCAAATAGTTCAAAAACAGGCCCACGGTCTAAATGTATTCCTCAGGGGGATGCATGGTTCCATACAGGCTCACGGTCTAAACGTAGGCCTATCCCTCACAGGGTGCATAATTATATAACAGGTCCGCGGTCTAAATGTATCCTTCAAAGGGTGAATAGTTCAAAAACAGGCCCACAGTCTAAATGGATCCCTCAAAGGGTGCATGGTTCCATAACAGGCTCACGGTCTAAATGTATCCCTCAAAGGGTGCATAAATCCATAACAGGCCCACGGTTTAAATATGGGCGATTCCACGCTAACACGCGTTACATTTAAGCGCGCCGTTCTTTATTCTCCACTCTATAACTGTAAAAGTAATTTGAATGAAGTTTTCATCTTTTGTATTGTAATACCCAAGACTTAAGGCTCGATCCTCATGCTAACACCAATATGAAATATTAGCTCATGTTAATGTAAGACCGCTCCGAATATCAGTAACACGCGTTACGAAAAAAGACGCACTAAAAAAAATCCCAACTTTGTTTTGCTTGTGTATTTCAACTAACCAACCTACAATCAATTGGTCACTACTGTAAGCAAGTACCGTTATAAGGTTTATAAAACTAGAATAATAACAAGAATTAAAGTTCTCACTTTTTTGTAAAATGCAAAATAGTCGGTAACACGTGTTACACTTTGTCCAGCCATAATTTACTAGCCTTAGATTCTTTATTATATTTCTAAATTAAAATTAATTTTGACTTTGGCAATTGAACTAACATATTAACCATAAATAGTGATAAATAACACTTCAAAAATTGAGGTTTTAGCACGTTTTCCTGAATATGAGTTTGGTAACACGCGTTACGACATTTTGATGGCCTATTGTAGAGTGGTGGTTATGAATTTATCTAATTGTTTACTATTTTTAAATAGGGCCTTACTAGTAGAATTAAAATTATAAGTGGCGTAAATTAAAACCAAATCAATAAAGTAAATATTTTCAAAAAAGTGTTGCTCCGGTAACACGTGTTACCATTTTGGGGGTAAGAAAAGTAGAATTTTTTCATAGTAAACATTAGCCAAATGTTGTAACAATTTTTTCCTGAACCTTTGCATGAGCTTTGAACAACATAGAGGTAAAAATAAATCTTTTGGAGCAATTTTCAGTTTTTTGCTCCGTTACATTTTCATGGAATCGCCCATATATCCTTCAAAGGGTGAATAGTTCAATAACAGACCCACGGTCTAAAAGTATTCCTCAGAGGGTGCATTATTCTGTAACAGGCCCACAGTCTAAATGTATCCCTCAAATGGTGTATGGTTCCATAACAGGCTCACGGTCTAAATTTATCCCTCAAGGGTGCATAATTCCATAACAGGCCTACGGTCTAAATGTATCCTTCAAAGGGTGAATAGTTCAATAACAGGCCCACGGTCTAAATGTATTCCTCACATGGTGCATGGTTCCATACAAGCTCACGGTCTAAATGTATCCCTCAAAGGGTGCATAATTCTATAACAGGCACACGGTCTAAATGTATCCTTAGGCAACATTGAAGGGGGTTCGCCATAATCATTGGACTAATTACGCGCACCATAGGCAACATTGAACGTTAAAGGAAGGGTCCCGCAAGCACAACATTGAGCATTATTTGTTAGAAACATAATTATCAAGCCGAAGTTACGTAATTATATAGAACAAAACACCGTACTAGTCACAAAAATGAATAAAAACTGCCATCACTCAACATGCACTTTTTAAAATTCGCGGCGATTGAAAGTCCCGGTGTCGATGACGTCATGGGTATCGGTGCTCAAATTTGCGCATGTGTATTGTACAACTATGACATCATCGACACTGGGACTTTTGATCGCCGCGAATTTTAAAAAGGGCATGTTGAGAGATTGCGGTTTTTATTTGTTTTTGTCATAAGTGTGGTGTTTTCTTCTATATAATTACAAAAGTTGGGCTCGATAGTTATATTTCTAACATATAATGCACACTTTTATGCTTGCGGGACACCTCCTTTAAGCTAAGGCCGTGAGTCAGTGAGGTAGTGATGGAGTCAGTCAGTCACCGTTGGGTCTATTATAGGCTGATCATGTATAATTGAGTATGAAACATGTATTCTCTTGTATCGGACCCGTGCTTTTAAAACTTCGCGTCAAAGCATAGGGCAGTATTGTGGTCATAGGCTGTTCCAAAAAAAACATTAAAAAAAATATCACCAAAAAAAATATATAGGCCTAATTTATATCACCTTGGATTAACCAAAAAGTCAAACGTCTTCTCCAACGTAAGAAACGTGCTTTTAATTCCCACCGTAGACTCAACACTAGTACCAGCTATGATCATTTTAACAACGTCAGGAAAAAAACACACAAGTCTTCAAGACAAGCATATCGCGAATACATTAAAAAAAAGTATGCTCTGATCCTTCCAAACAATTCTACAGCTTCATCAAAAGTCTCAATATTAACACCATCGGCATCCCTGCCCTTTCTAGACATGGCAAATTAGAGTCAGACAACAGAACCAAAGCCAATATCCTTCATAATCAGTTTAGTTCTGTCTTCACTCATGAAAACCCTGAGGTTCCCTTAGTGGAGGATTATAATACATCTATGCCCAACATCGCCATTTCTGAAGATGGAGTGCTTTAAGGCTCCTCAAAGATCTAAATCCAAACAAGGCATCTGGACCTGATGGGATTGGGACAGGGATACTATTAACTTTGGGATAGGAAAGTCGTATACTAACGTACGTAGCGAAAACGGACCCTTTTGCATATCTATATACTAATTTTCGGTCCCTCGCCTGATTAGATAGTTCAATAATAATTTTACACTCGCGTCCCTCTTCAACTGAAAAAGCGTGGTAATTGCGCCTCTAATAGACGAGCTAATTAGATAGTTCAATGCCAGTATTTCCCCGTTTTCAGACATGCGCAGAAAGGATCACAGATGATAATCCGAAATGTTGAATTTCTTTTACTCGGGTAGCTACTGTTCGGGCAAAAATTGTGGTTTTCGGAGTGAGTGATGACATATGGTCTTCACCCAAAATATTTTCATCAGGGATATAGCTACATTTCTGTATATGCGGCCGTTTGTTATTCTTAAAGATCGCATGAGTACAAGCATTTATACGTGACTAAACGTCCGACAAATAACATTATTTTACGACATTTTCTAAATGTAAATAAAAACTCTTACACAGATCTTAACGTGACACTTTCGCAATAGTAACATAGATGAACGCGTAGTTTGCTAACGATAAAGAAACTGTGGCGGTACCATAACAACCATTCCTATGTTGAAGCTGCGCGGACGCGTTTATCATGACTCGCGCGATTCGGCACACACGTAATGACGCATACAAAGTGTATACGCGTTTGTGGCGCAAACTGCACATTGTAACGTGGCAGGGTGAAAGCAGGCAGTCCGTACACTCTTAGAAAAAGGATGCTTCAGGCTTCGGGGGTTCTTGGCTGTCCCGTATGGAACCCTTTATATCACCTTAAAAGGTTCCAAAAAGAACCATTTTAAAGTTCAAAATGGGCAAAATATGGGCAAACATTAGTCTTCTACAGAACCTTTTGGGGCCTTTAAAATCAAAGAACCTTTAAACCTTATACGGGACAGCCAAGAACCCTTCTGAAGCACCCTTTTTCTAATATAGTGTACCCTAAGCCAGCTCCTCCTCTCCGCACTTCCCTTACTTGATAATCTGGATATAAGGGCACATGGGGCATCTGGATATAAGGGCACATGGGGCATCTGGATAAACGGAACGTGTGGTACATTATCATGATTATTAAAGAGTGTCTGGATTATTAAGGGCATCCGTGGTATCTGGATTACGGGGTTCACTATAAAACGAGTGTCAAATTACCTGGATATACTTTAATATGCGCAGGTGGGCCACCTGCGATAACTGGATTTTAAGGGTGTACACTCAGGTATCTCGGGAGGCTTTATAGAACACAGCAAACATGACAAAGGGACTACATACTATACGTTAAGGCCCCACATGCCTATTGGATAATGTTTTTAATGTAAATAGGCCAAACAAAACCCGGATGGCACACATTGTGCTCAAGTACAAGCGTGGAATGGTGCAAGTAATCTTGATGATAGACTCCGCCGACCATAAAACTAAGCGACCGACTATATATAAAACTATAACGCTCAGAACGTAGGCCTACTGAATTACCTGGATACTGAATGTGTATGGGCAGTGGCGACACCAGCACCAAAATGTTAAAGGAGGAAAACGGGATGGCGGGGCAATAAAATAATCGGGGGATACATTTAAAAGCTAATTTTAAGTAACTTTCAATTTTGACATTAAAATTCAACTTTTTATTATTTGGGGTACAAAATAGGTAGAGACATGCGCTGACAGGAGGTAATAACTGGGGGTATTAAGAACACGTTGATGGAGTAGGCCTACTTGGATTAGGAACATGGGTATATGTATTAATTAAGAGCACATTGGGCCTATTATAGGCTCATGGTGTATTAAGGGCACCATGTCACTTACATTATATCAAGGACACTTTACAATATATTATTTAAGGACATACTCTTGATATTTATATAAACATTTATAACGCTTTGATATTGCTCACCTCTGCCTATATTGTGATATGACTTTTACTGCCCGCTATCTTTGGCACCCGCGTTTAATTTACTTGACTATGATAAAGTAAGGGCACCGTATCTCGCGATAACGGCACACTGCAGTGGGCCTACCTGGAATATGTGGTATCCGGTGCATTATTAAGGGCACCTGGGGTAACTGGATTAGGGGGTAGGGCTTAGGCCTATGGGGTCCCTGGATATAATGGGACAAAGGGTACCTGCATTTCAGGTCTCATGGGAGGCCTACGTATATATCTGGAAACACAAACGTAGGCCTACCTAAATTAAGGCACATGTATACCTGGATTATCAAAAGCACCTGCGATATTCGGATTATTTAGGGCCCCGTCTGGATTATGTATGCATGTGGGATATGTTCTTGATATTATTGTATCACATTTTCTTACGCTTTGTTTACTTATTCCCCGTGAAATCTTCTAGCGGGTCCAGCGCGAAGCGCTGGTGCCCGCTAGTTTGAATAAATTATGGTTATCGTCCGGAATGTGTCGGTGACCGGCGTTTAACGCGTTTAACAATGTTTAACCAGGTTTAACGGCAGGTTAAACGGCATGTTAGTCAGCATAGGTTTGGGGGCGCTGTAGATTTACACAGACGACGGTGGCCACGCGAAACCTAAATTTTGAATTCGTAGTGAATAACACGTAATCGCGAATTTTAAACTATCATTTTGACAAATACATCATAATTAAAAGGATTTTTATCGTTAACCGGGCGATGGCTGTTAAACATAATTCAAAATGGTGCACTCCCGTTGCCAAATTGGGTCGTCTGAGAGACGCGTGGCCAGCGTTGCGTCGTCTGCTACAATCATCACGCCTGATCGGTATAGCGCCACCAATTCTATGCTGACTAAGTTCAATTTAAAAGTGGACCCGATCGGCAAGCTGAGAGGCAGACCCCTGATTGGGATCTCTGCCAGAATTCTTAAATTGGCAGCTGAGGAACTAGCACCTGCCCTCTCCCTTATCTTCCAGAAGTCCCTGACACGGGAGAAGTCCCAGCGTCCTGGCTAAGAGCGAACATCACCCCCATATTTTAAAAAGGCGATAGAACCGTTGCATCAAATTACCGTCCGGTTTTACTCACATCCATTTGTAGCAAACTTCTTGAGCATATCATACATTCCAATGTCATGAAACATTTCATTAAACACTCAATTCTCACTGATAAGCAACATGGTTTCCGTGAAATTCCGTCAAAGGCACTGCGAATCACAACTTATTCTCACTACTCAAGACCTGGCATGTTCTCTCAACAATAAGTCCCAGGTAGACATGGTCATAATGGACTTCTCCAAGGCCTTTGATGTAGTCCCCCACAACAGACTCATTTCAAAATTACGTAGATATGGCATACGTACATAACGCAACATTGACCTGGATCAGCAATTTCCTCAGACGTAGACACCGTACCCAGAGAGTCGTTGTCAGCGGCGATAAATCGGCCTGGACTGAAGTTCTTTCTGGCGTCCCTCGGGGAACGGTGCTTGGGCCTTTGCTGTTCCTGGTCTATATAAATGACCTTCCTGACAATATCCACTCATCGGTTCGTTTATTTGCGGACGACTGCGTTATTTACCGTGAAATTAAAAATGATCTGGACTCAAACCAACTCCAAGAAGACCTTCATACACTTGAAAAATGGGAAGAAAAATATAATGGCAAATGAAGTTTAATTCACAAAAATGCTTCGTCGTGAGACTCACACATGCCAGTCTCTCAAGATTTATCCATATTTACTAGGAAATGAAGAACTAGCCACTGATGAAAACCATCCTTACCTCGGCGTCACCATCTCAAACAAACTCAGCTGGAATGGACACATACAAGGGACCTGTGCAAAAGCTAACAGGTCTCTCGGTTTCATAAAAAGAAACCTATATTCATGCAACAAATCAACTAAACTTACGGCATACATATCACTTGTCCGACCACTGACCGAGTACTCCTCGGCCGTCTGGGATCCTTACACGAAAAAGAACATTGACCAACTTGATTCTGTTCAAAAAGAGCAGCACGCTTCATCCTAGATAAACAACTCCGAAACCTTATTGAACTTCAAAATTGTCGCTATAACCTAAAATATGGAATCTCTCTATTCTAAAACTGATATCATTGATGATATTGATATGGATATCATTTTAACATAAAAGAGAAAGATTTTTTATTTACACATTATTTTGATACCGCATGTCTACTATCTCTGCATGTAATTCAGTAATACTAGGAAGATAACCCTGTTTTATACTAAACATGCTAAACGCTATTTACTGCGCATTATCGAGTTAAAAAGTACACCCCACTTACCCCCAACACACAAAAAGCTGACTCCCTGGTTCCCTCCCCCCCCCCCCAAAAAAAAAAGTGTCTGACGGCCCTGATTACGCTACCTAATTTACGCTACCTAATTTAAGAAAAGAGACATTGCTGCATATTTAGAATAATTTGCCTTAAATTAAAATCGATGATGGTACGTACAGGTTAATTTGTAAATTGTCCAAGTAACAATTTGGTTAAAAATGCTTAAAAATAAAAATATACTTTTGCTGGATGTGTCCGGCGCGCGATCTTTATTACCGTAAACAACATTTGATACCTGACGGAGTAAAGTGCATAGCACATGCACATTGTACAGCAATACATTTATACGGTTAATACATTCGCGTCCGGCGCGGCGCTACCTTGTGTTTTCTCAATGTATCAAAAACAAAGCCCTTGGCACGATAAGCAAGACTAGACTACCACGATTGGGTTGTAATTAAAACTTGAGGCAATTCAGACAAATAAAAGCGACTAATTCAAGAGTATTTAGCTTTTATTTTGAAATCTTAAAATTACTTGTTGGGCTGGTAAGTTCACAGTTAACAGTTGGGCTGGTAACTTGTACTTGCTTACCTGCCCTACTGGCCGGTTGGGAACAAAATGAATGTACACCCCTGCTAAGAGATACACCTAGCACATAAAGTCCCTGACCAGGTGCTTTGAGGTTGACTAATTCAAAATATATAATCGGTACCAAAAATCTGAGATATACATTAAATGAGCAAATTTCTTCTCCGCAGTTTGATACCTCATTCAACAAAATCGAATGGATACTTTTAAAGTTATGGCGATTTCAATGACCGCGCATGCAACAGAAATGTTGCACTAGGTATAGGAATCATTGATTTGTGTGTGATTACTGTCATAACTGTGTGCTATCTGAACGAGACAGATGAATGGGTCTTTAGTGATAACCGCAATGTGCGGGACAAAGGGTGTATCTGGCTGTGAAGAATACAAGTCTTAGCTGATAAGCTGTGAGTTTTTCAGTGCGTAAATCCTTAGACGGGTAAAACATTGATTTTTACCGTCTATGGTAAATCACACACAAATCAATGATTTCCTATACCTAGTGCAACATTTCTGTTGCATGCGCGGTAATTGAAATCGACATAACTTTAAAAGTATCCATTCGATTTTGTTGAATGAGGTATCAAACTGCGGAGAAGAAATTTGCTCATTTAATGTATATCTCAGATTTTTGGTACCGATCATATATTTTGAATTAGCCAACCTCAAAGTACCTGGTCAGGGACTTTATGTGCTAGGTGTATATTGAATGCTGAGCCCTCATTTAGGATAAAAGTCGGGATTTACATTTTTACAATTGTATTACATACACAAACTTACAGCTGTAAGGATTAAGAAAAATCAGCCGTCTTTGTGCAATAAAACGTCTTTCAAAATATTCCATCCCAGGCTCGGACAGGATTTTATGGTAAACAGCGTAATTACGCTATTTTTCTTTTCGATTCAAATTACATACGATATTGGGTTTTTTAAAAGTTTCAATAAATAGCGATGATATTTCAACATATTTCAACATTGTTTTTATCAAGTTTTGCTGCTTTTTTGTGAGTAGATACAACAATAATGGCCAATTGTAATGATCATCTTTAATATGAAGTAAATTTTGTAAACAAACAAATCTTAAACATTTCTAGTACACCTTTCATGCCTTTAATCATAAATATCATGCGTCATTGAGCATGTTGAGTACAATACTCAATATTGTATTTTCGGTTTCAAAATGCATTAACTTTACCAAAATAGTCGTAACTGGATAACGATACCATGAAATGTGGTGATTATTTTTGCTGATAACAGTAAATAAATGCAGCTATTGATTCAAGCATTGGTTGTTTTCACATATTGGTAAGAACTATTTTAAATATTTATTTTACTTAGAGTACACTTTTTTTTGACTCACCCTGTATTCGAATGTTTAACTCGAGTCTCGTTGGATTCCGGTCATCCCTTGGCCATGGCGTACACGACGATTTTGACACGGTGAAGTCGGGTAGTGTTTTCCGGCGCAAATCTTTGCGAAAACAATCACGTTCTCTTAACGCTACGTCCGGGGGCATGTTGGCACGGTCCGGTCCGTGTGTTCGGGATGGGTCCGACCGCCCTGGTGGGTCCATCAAAAAGTCCACAGTGAGCGGTGTAGTACGTAGTGCTCCTGTGATTGTCGGCTTCATACCCTCATTGTATCGTTCACGTCTACGAGGGAAACTCCGAGCTCCGGGGGGGTGGGGGGACGGTTGGGTAGCCGAGTCGTGCCAACCGTGGCCTACCGGGGGCCTACCAAGGATAACTTCCACGTAATATAATAACTCCTTGGTCTACCGAGGCAAGGCAAGTGTTCACACAACGGTGCTGTTTTGGTCAGCGGCTTAACAAAATGTGCGTGCTTTGTTGCCAAGACAATTTTTGAGTGATTTTTTTGTGACGTAATCTTACAAAAGAATAGATGCTTCTAAAGTTTTAAAAATGTCGCTAGATCCTAATTTACATTGCTACATCAAACGGTATTATTAGGGCCTATTGACAGACAAGTTCAATCACAAATGTCACCTGCCGGTCTATTGTTTTCATGTTTATCAACGTTAGGCCTATTGTCTTTGCGGTTAACAATGCTCTGCCGGGTCGCGCGGGAGACGTTGCTACATAATGGTTGACAGGTGGTCAGATAAATAACAAAGTCAACTGCACATTGTGTTCATGTTGATCAACATACCTTCGCGGTTGATACATACACACACTATCCCGACGTACTGTGTGCCAAAAGACAAAACAATAATGACATTGAGTGATATGACATAATTGACAAACATCTGTTCCCTTTCATGCTATCTGTTTCTAACGAACACGTTATTCTAGCTCCCTTTAAAATAACCGCGCCGTTCCATTGAATTGATTGACAGGTCGAAAACCTATCAATACACCGAGTACATGGCACATGCGCACTAATTAAACTGGTTAGTCACGTTACATTCTTCAATCTGCCGATGCTCCAGCTGGTGTCGGAATCGAGATTGGCCAGGCCCAAAATTGTAGAATCCTGGGCATGTTGCAGGCGGCTGCTGGCGAATGTCGGGAGGGTTAAGGGGAACCCAATATTGGTGATTGAGCCATGGTTCAGTTATAGTATAGGTTACATGATTACATTTCGAAAGAAAACAAATTGTTGCTATTTGTGGTTTGAGAACTTATATAGCCTATCACTTACTTTAAATAGTAAAACCAACAGTGTTCTACAAGCAAAATTGAGCATTTTTTGTCAGGCATTTTAAAATTGTATAGGCTAATTTAATTCATATTGTATTTCAACGGCTTCTGTGATATTGAAAACCATACTTAAGCCGTTAAAATGTATGAAAATAATAATCAGAATGTCATAGCAAGAACTTAGTTGTCAAAATGTGATCGTTGTTAAGGATGTGTGCATATTTGACACTGTCCTTAGTCAATTTTGACCTAAGAGTGTGTCTTAGGCACAAAAAAAAAGTTGACTTGCCCTTTCAGGGCCAGAGTCTCGGTCGGACGGTCGGATTTTTATTTTATTTTAAAAAACCAGGGAGATAGGCCTACTGCACAAAAACGCGTTTTAAAGATTTTTATTTTTAAACAAGCAGATACAGTAGATACTACTCAAAAACACGTTTTCATCTTTCTTTATTGTTATGTGCTTCTTTCAAAAAAAAATTTTTTACTTTGAAAAAAACAAAAACAAAATAGCGACCCTAGTCGGTCGAAAAGGGCAAGTCAACTTTTTATTTGTGCCTTATACTATGGCTGGCAGACAAGAAATACCTGATATGTCACATTTGTTATTCATGTGGAATGAGTAGGCCTATAAGTTAAGAATCCATTATGGAAATGTCGAAACTTAATTTGACAGCTGAGACTTGGGGAAATGATTTTCATAACAAATGTGATTAACAAACATGTGACAAACTGATACTACACATAACACAGATTTTAAAGAATGCTGAAAATGATTCTTTTTATTCTTTCCTTACACCTTTATCAATGTTTAACAAATAAGTGAGTAGGCTAATTGACGATTTTATGCATTTATAAATATAAATGCGAAACTGTAGAATTTTTAAATTCTACAGTTTCGCATTTATATTTTAAAATATCCCCATATGATGAAGCTTTGAATACCGTGAGATAGTATAAATAAAGTGCAGCTTATAGGCCTAAAAATAAAGAAGTTTGATTGGCCTAACCCGACCGACCCTAAATACATCGCCGACCCTGAATATCTTTTTATTATTTTGAGGGAGGAAAAGAAGAAAAAAATAATAACAATAACAATAATATAAAATAAAAAAATTTTGAACAAAAAGTATTAAAGTTTCTGACTGTTTGTTTTCATTTTCGGCTATTTTAAGTCCCCAAAAGCAGGTGATTTAAAAAAATAGATTAAAAAAAAAATCCCAACCTACCTACCCTATTTGTCATGTTAGGCCAAACCATTTTGTTAGGCCTTACCGTCCAGATTTGAAATCAGTCTTTTATTTTGTTGCCATATTTTGTCAACAGAACATCATGTTATTAACCATGTGAAGATGTTCTCAAAATGAAATAGCATATGTACAGGGTGTGTCAAAATACGGTAATGGAAACTTGAATAGAATCAGTGTATGGGCACTGGGCAGCAGGTGACATTTGCACTGTGACAAGTTAGCAGCCCCACCCATTCTTTGTGCTGACCTATATCTCTTTTCAAATTTGTTGCACCATGGGTGTGTTACTACATGTGTGACACTCCAAAATGCTCTAGCCCTTGGCATTGTAAGTGTGCACTAATTACCACTTTTCACGCGGCTATTATAGGTTTTCCCAGTTAGTTTAACACTTTTTTCATTATATTTCATATCTCGTTAAGTTAGAATTCGTCCCCAAAATCTGACTTACGCATTTTGTTAGATAAATTTCGTCAATGAGCATTATATTTCAAAGTATGACCATTTCATTTAATTCATTGGTCATTTCTTTTCGTCAATGAAGGATTGAATTCGTATCACCTGATGGGTAGCGGGTCTATGCACAAATATAATTCGTCTTTGTTCATTATTTGTAATACTTTTATCACATATATTCGTCAGGTGTTAAAAGAATAGGCCTACATATTATTGCAGGTTAGATTTGAACCACCGACATGTGTTCTTTTGCCTTGTTGATTCAGATCCGAACAGACCTACATTTCATAATAAGAAAAAAAAGAACGAACAAGAAAGAAAGAAAGAAAGAAATATATATATATATATATATATACGAGGGGCGGTCAGTAAATAATGAAAGTGATCATGGTATGGGATGCATGAGTGATTCTATTGAGGCGATAATGTGATCAATACAAAGTATGAACCTTTGTCTTTCAAACAATACACTTTTGGATTGTTAGATACCTTTGGTTATGTAACGTCATTAACATAAACACAATAGGTTTCAGACACTGACTGAAATCTGTCAATTATTTGGCTGGATATGTAACTATGTTGAATATGGGTTGATTGATACATTTGCGTATATCTCGGCAATGCAAGCATAAAAACAGATAACACTTGGCACATGGTTAGAATACACACTTATCTCTGTTTGACACTCTATTTTAGATCTGAATGCCTCAATACGAACAAGAAGGGACCATCTCAAATACGTTTTTATTTAGCAAAATCCGCAATAATATACCTTAGAAAACAACAAAGGATAAAGAACAATGGAGGGATTTGTAATTTAATAAATTGTTGTGGGATGTAAAGCAATAATAGTGGGGATTTCAAAAGGAGCTGTTCATAAAATTTCCTCAAACCATTGAAATTATATGACGATTACCTACACAATACATATCTAGTAGCTCTAAAGATAACAGTAATAAGAGAGGTTGTGGCAGCCATCTTTGATTGATACATTCCTGTATATCTTCATTTTGACTATCACGATATGTTTACACATTGATTTAAGCATTTTTCATTATTTCTGATTAGAATTTGAAGGCACAGTAAGCTTTTATCTGGTAAATTTCATGATTTTAGCCATTTTGGGCCCGTTTCAAAATTATCTTCCGTCTGCGCATGCGCATTTTTTCTGCAGGTTTCATGCGAATAAGTTCGGATAATTAGGTAACTATCATATGGAATCTTCCAAACTGGCTAATTGCTTGAATTTTTCCTAAATTGTTTGATTTTCCGCAATATTAGTGATTCACTGACTGGGCATTTTTTAATGAAAATTAGCTATTTGAAATACTGATATTTGTATACCTTTTATTCAATTGCTTCTCCTTACTTTTTCCTCTTATATAGGTTTTCCCAGTTAGTTTAACACTTTATTCATTATATTTCATATCTTGTTAAGTTTGAATTCGTCCCAAAATTTTGAAGGTTGCATTTGTTAAAGTAAATTTCGTCTTTGGTCAAGTATATTCATATTTTGCGCAATGAATTTCATTTAATGTTCATTTTATTTCGTCCTAACACACTTCCATTTCGTCTGATACAGCGGTAACGTCTGTGAACACCTGACGCGTTCTAGAACACATTGGTGTTCCCAAACTGTTACAGAAAAGGTGTTAAGAAAGGTGTAAGAAAGGTGTTCCTTTGTTTAACACGGTGTTCAAAATAGAACACGTTCAATTTTCAGCTGACTTAATCCTGTAATGATAATATTGATTTTGATGTTTTTCAAATATTTGTGGATATAGGATACTATTTAAATAAGAGAAAACTGATAATATGTGTAAATATTTTCAATATAAAAGTTTAAAATCATAGAACACCAATTGGTGTTAATAGCCAGAACACCTTTTGAGGCGTCCATTTTTTTACAGTGTATAAGTAGGCTTATGGATGGTTAACAATGTTATGTTAAAACTGTTTCGCGGTATCTTGCAAAATTAAGCTATTTTATGCAGAATTTTGACGCTTTTGGTTCGTTCGTTATTTTCCCCATCATGATTTTTCATACTATTTTTATATGAATAAGGTTTCGATTCCCCCGACTGACACCTTTTATTGAAATTGGATAGGATAAAGTACAAAAACCTTTTAATTCCCCCGAATAAACGTAATCCCCACCCCGACCCGAATGACTTTAGTGCTGTTGTTTTTTTCTCTCATAGGCCTACTCAGTTCTGGCTATAATTAATATATACTTTGGTTTGAAATGGGCTTTTAGAATGATATTTCTGGACATATGCGCGCGTGAAAATAAATTGTTCATATTTTTTTCATACTATTTGTATACGAATTTGGTTTCGATTCCCTCGACTGACGCCTTAAAATTCGGGATAGAATAAAGTGTACGAAAACCCTTTAATTCCCCCGAATAGGTGTAATCCCCCACTCTCACCTATATTACTTTAATGCTGGGTTACATGCTCCTGAAAACATGCGCGTAGCGCGCGAATTTTTATTTCTATATTACTCAGTTTTAATATGGCTGTATAATTAATGTATATTTTTGGTTTTAAATTGGCTTTTGGATTGATATTTCTGGACATATATATGCACGCGTAGCGCGAAAAAATAAATGTTCATACTTTTTTTATACTAGTTGATTACATATTTGGTTTCGATTCCCTTGACTGAAGCCTTGAAATTGGATAGAATGACGTATATATAAAACCATAATTCCCCCGAATGGGTGATGTGTATTTCCCCGAATGATAGTCAAGGGTGCGGCTTCTTTGGACACGCCACTGCTCATTTCATGTCTATCTGTCAATCTCTGTAGGTTCAGGGGTGCCCCTCCAAGCTTTTGGATTATATCAGCCAGCAACCCCCCCCCACCCCCCCCACCACCACCACCTCCATTTGGACAGGCCACTGATATCCCAAGTGTGGGTGCAACTAGGCCTTTTATCTACCGATTGACTTCACAGCATTTGCCCGATTATCTGTTCGTAAAACATGCGATTTTTAAAAACTATTTACATGAATCGTGCCATAATTTAGTGATATTCATGGTCATAATGCATGCGTAGCTCAGAAGGACGGACGGTATGCTATTGGTCAAAAGTGCGTAACAACAGTGAGGGCGGGCGATATGCTGCTCGTTTATTCAGACGATGCCGGACATGGGCTCGTTCACGAATTTACGAGGTTACGTGATCCAGCGAAAAGGACAAACAAACGGTTATAACGACGAATTAAATTATAAAATATCATTCGAAAAATGATACTGATACTGGAGTTGGTTATTTAACTCCATTTGGTTATCCAACTCCAGCGGTTTCAGGATGAAATAATTTAGTGCCAACATCAAAATCCATTTTTACATTGATACAACGGAGATTCAACATTTACGGCCATTCGTGTTCCCGTCTGCTGAGGTGTTTTGTTTGGGTTTAATTGTTATTGCTTTTTTTTATGTTGGGCTATGTCGTGGAGTAGGCTCATTTGGTTACTCACTTTGTTTGGTCATTTTCCCTTTATTTATCACATCATCAACTCATCATCTTCATCTTCAAAATTTATAGGCTCCTCTTTTCTTTCCCTTTTCTTTCCCTTTTCCTTTCTTTTGGAAGCTTGTCTGGAAGCTTGCAATTTATCACTGTGTTGTCGACAAAGTATTACAATTCATATTTTATCGGGCAAGTCAAAATTCCAAGTAAAATCGCCGTAGTAAATCACCTCATATATATCAATTAGCTCATTGTAACGCTATGGGAATTTTCAACTGAGATCAACTGGTGATGGAAAAGTCCATGTGCAGATTTTTATAAATGATAATTGGCATGCGCAGTTTATTGGAATACCTTCAGAAGGAACCATTCCAGCTTAAAAAACTATTTTTGTGACGACGGTTTATGTTTTTGGCAGGGGGTGTGGTGGGGGGGGGGGGGCAGGGGGTGGGGTGGGGGTGGGGTGTGGGTGGGGTGGGGGAGGGGTAATATCCCCACGGGATTTCCGCCCTTGCCCCCGTACCCCGTATGCCACCACTGGTTTGGTCCATTTTGACTTTATGGTGATGGTAATGGTGATTTTGCATTGTTTATTAACAAAAAAAGATAACAAAAAGGGCCCTCATCCTCCTTTTTTCAAAAGTTAGGACGAGAAACTAGTTTTTTTTTGTTTGTTTTTATTTTTTATTTTTTTTAATCTTTTATTGTTTATTTCTATCATAATTTTCACATTTCACATAATTTCATCATGTTTACATTGCATTTTCGATACATGTATAACACATTTTCATATGATTTTCATCATGTTTACATTGCATATCATATACATGTTTAGCACATTTTCATGTACTTTTCAGCATTTTTATATTTTTATATGCTTTTCGGCATGTTTACATTCATAATTTTCACATTTTATGTATAGCACATTTTCATATACAAGTACATTTTCATATGCTTTTCAGCATGTTTACATTTCATATCATGTATAGCACATTTTCATATGCTTTTCAGCATGTTTACATTTCATATCATGTATAGCACATTTTCATATACTAGTACATTTTCATATGCTTTTCAGCATGTTTACACAATTACAGAACACATAACACACTTTCATGTGCTTTTCATGTTAACATTGAATATCATTACATAATTTTCACATTTTATGTATAGCACATTTTCATATACAAGTACATTTTCATATGCTTTTCAGCATGTTTACATTTCATATCATGTATAGCACATTTTCATATGCTTTTCAGCATGTTTACATTTCATATCATGTATAGCACATTTTCATATAGTACATTTTCATATAGTACATTTTCATATGCTTTTCAGCATGTTTACACAATTACATAACACATAACACATTTTCATGTGCTTTTCATGTTAACATTGAATATCATTACATTTTCTTTTCAGCATTTTTATATTTTTATATGCTTTTCGGCATGTTTACACATTTGTATATGCTTTTCAGCATGTTTACATTGCATGTCATGTTTAACACATTTTCATATGCTTTTCAGCATGTTTACACATTTTCATGCTTTTCAGCACTTTTACACATTTTCATTTCAATAACACATTTTCATTTCAATAACACATTTTCATGTGCTTTTCGTGTTTACATTGGATATCATTAGGTAACGGCATGTTTACATAATTTTCAACATTACATTATATACATCATGTATCCAGTTATTTGTATATAAACTCATATTTGATTTTATTATAAGTTTTACATCATGTTTATAATATTTAATTTTGAACCCCATTCATACAAATATCTTTGGTATGCCGGTATACATAGACAAACAAACAATAAACAATTACATTTTTAACATCGTTTTATAAATCTCTGATTTGCAGCTCAAACAATAATAAGCTGATTAAATGTGGGTGGTTCCCGTAACGGAACTTGCTGATAACTAATTTGCCAACACTTATTATTTTATTTATAGAATTGTTTATGTCTTCATCTTCTTTATTATAACCAAATAATACATCTGTAACTGATACTTTAATTAAACTATTGTGTTGTTGCGATACAATATTGTTGACTTCAGTCCATACACTTTTTATTTTCTTACAATAATAAAAGAAATGTTCAATATAATCTATTTCATTACACACGTCACATATAGTATCATGCTCTTTACCTATTTTGTGGAGAAATATCTTCGTTGGGTAAATGTTACTAATTATTTTCCAGTTTAATGTCATGAGTCGTGGTTCCTTAATTTGCTTAATATGTTTGCCCCCAAATTTCGCTCCACTCAAAATTGTTATACTCGAATTTTTTTTCCCAAAACAATTCGCAAATTGGTTTTGTATTTATTTTATCTATCATTGCATTTCGATATATTTTTGTTGTACAAAGTTCTAATGAAGTGTTACCATTATTATACTTGAACGTTATACCATCCGATCTAGTACCTGTTCTTTCATTCTTCCACAAAGTAGGTATTGCTTGTTTTACAGCTATGTATTGTATACAAGCATTTGCTGGATGAACAAATCTGTCCTTTATTTCATCAAATGTATACTTTCCCCATCGTCTTTGAATAAGTCTGACACATAAACAAAACCTATTTTTATCCATCCCTTAAAGTACAATGTATTACCTTTGCTCGTTATACAATCATTATTCCATATTACTTGATTATCCCAGTTTTCTATTTCGTTTATAGTTTCAGTATTTTTGATTTTAAACCAAACTTTGATTAGGTTGTGGTAAAAGGATGGCATTTCTTTTAAAATACCTTTTACGGCTTTATTCATAGTTTTGATTTTGATTTGGCCTAAACAGATCTTATCTCTAATTATTGCATATCAGTTCATCAGGTTTGTTAGGATAAATATGTAGAAACATTGTGTTCATCAAAACCAGTGATTGAGGTGAATAAATCGAGCCCGAAATCGAGATTTACTCATCGAGATTTACTCACCAACTAACGTTTCATCTGACTTGATCAGTCAAATTTCATCAGAGTTGTGATCCACTGCGTTTCTGGCAACACCAGTACCCGCGGTTCCTGCAGTAGTCGACTGTGTATACCTTGTATAATTTCACTGTCACACAATCGAACAACACCCTCTGATACTTCCCATCCGAGAACCGACCAAATACAAGTATTGGTCGCATAGTCGGTTCTCATCCGTGAGCGGTTTTCGCAAGGCAAAGTATCGGAGGGTGTTGTTCGATTGTGTGACAGTGAAATACACGGTATACGAAGCAGACTATTCCTGCAGTGGATCACAACTCCGATGGAATCTGACTGATCAAGTCAGATGAAACGTTAGTTGGTGAGTAAATCTCGATTTATTCACCTCAATCACTGGTTTTGATGAACACAATGTTTATATACATACAGATTTCATCTCTTCATAAACAGTTCTTGCTTTTATAACTTATACCAAGTGCATATTCCATCGTTATGGATATGTTTGTGCAAAATTGAGTTATATCATAGTATCAATACTTTGCATGCAATATCGTTTTATTTATTAGAGATTCAATAAAAAAAGAAGTCAATTTGGTCTATCTATCAAATTTGTTTTATTTATAAAATTTCAGCATTGAGACAGTTTGTGGTGTTGTGTGAATAACTAATACTGCTACAAAATGATAACATCTAATTTACCAACTTGGAACACTTTGGATTTTGCGCTTTTTCGTAACTATATAAAACAATGCAGGTCACCCTAAACATCACTCAATTAATTATATACTATACACTGTAAAAATGGTGTCTTGGCCACTTTTGAAGTCTTTAAAAATAGCAAAATATTTAGCGGAAGACACAAATCAAGACATGTCTGGTGAAGCCAGTTTTGAGACATGTCTCCAGTAAAACACAGAGTCGCGTCTCTACTCTCTATATGCAAGATATGTCCCGTAAAGAAGTATATCTCAATGCAAGACACGTCTAAAATGTAAGATATGTCTATATTGAAGCCAATTTTGAGACATATCTTGAGTTTGTGTCTTCTGGCAAGACATGACTTTCCTGAACACGTGTCTCATATGTGTCTCAATTGTCCTATGTGTGTCTTGGCTCGTATCTTCAGCCAAGTGTTGTTTTAATTTGTTAATGTTTGTTATTGTTTTAGACACGTTTATTTGCAAGACATGACTTCAAAAAGTCGCCAAGACACCATTTTTACAGTGATAACTCTATCGCTTCCAATAGACGTTATTCGTAATTGGCGATTTCATGTCAAAGAGGGAGACATACTAGATGTCACGCCGATAAACATACAATCTCGTACTTTTATACAGCAATATTAATGAACGGTGAACTTCTACATTTTCCTAGATAGTGTCGGTTACCAGCAAACATTTCATTTCAAACTAGTGGAATAGATGACCCGATCACATTTTCGTAACACAGAATTATTTCAAACATACGGAGATTTTCATATCATATGAAAGCTCGTATTTTTCTCATCATCATACTGAAATTTGACGGCCTAATTCGGTATAATGACAGAGAAATCGACAAAATAGCGTTGAATTACCGCGAATGGTGGTGTAGCGGGAATCGCTTTTATTATAGGTTTTGGCTGTATTTTGATTATCTAATTATTGAAAACGGCTGAATATCCTTGAGATCTATTTTGTTACGCTCCGCGGATCCGCTTGTGTAGATTGCGTGTGTAAATCAGCTTGTGAAAAGGCGCGCAGTGATTGATCATGCTAAACGCCATCTTTTTGGGACGCATGGAATGCTGTGTTGGAAAAACGGGAGAGCTGAAAAGAAAACATCCAAATCTTTCGAAAATCAGACGAATTGGTAGGCATCCTTGTAGAGTAAGTACAGTAGTTATGTATAGAAACTATTTGGATCAACAATTGAGATAGATTTCGAGTTTTGAGTGAAGTTTGGTACATTTTCCTGATCGAGTTGAAACAGAACATTATAAAATGTTTCGCCATTCACTTTACATGTGACAACGGATGCAGCAGTTTTCCATTTGCTAATATTCATCATGTTGACGTAGCATTTTTGATACCCCAAATTTCTCATTTTGATTATGTCAGATTACTTCAAAAAGCCGATTGTGAATGATAATATGTTGTATAGCGTTATGCGAGACCATAATCTAGCCCTGGTTTGCAAGCTTGGAGAGATTTTGGACAGTTTTTGAATCGCGAGTTTGTTGGAAATTATCAGACTTGTGTGTGTGTAAACGGTACCGATGCATAGTAATTAGCGTATCGTGTCAATACAAACGCCATCTGTCGGCGCGCGCTTGATGTTTGGAAGCGGATTTTAATTAACGGCGCGGTGTGCTTCGATGTTTTATGAAGTGAATTTTGGGCGCGTTGATCATTACAGAGTGTTCCAAAAATATTCGCTGTATCAAATTGCATGAGTTTGGGTGACGACGAGTGAACATTTGTACAATGACAAATTAGTTGGCATGTTGGTTGGTGCATTATGGCGCGATTGGATTGTTTTGATTGTATACAAAAATGAGACATTCAGATTGTGCTGTGTGTTATCCTTGTAGACAGAACATTGGTAGCAGAGTGGAATCAGACGATCATCTTGTAGTGAATACCCATAGCCATAGGTAATTACTATAATTATTTTTGATATTGTGTGCTTACGATAAATCTTATACAAATGTAGGAAATATTTGTAACTCGTTATGACATAATTAATGATTGCTCTGCTGATAACAAAGAAAAATCTAAAGCTTAATATTACACTCACATTCTTAGTTCGTGTAATACGTAGGCCTCTATTGTTATTGTATTTATATTTTTATTATGTGAAACTCAACCCATGCGATTGTTATGCTCGATGGGGGGTGGGTTGAGTTAAAAACCTGGGTAGGATAAAAACACTCATACGAAGGCCTCTATTGTTATTGTATTTATATTTATATGATGAAAAACTCAACCCATGCGATGTTTATGCTCGATGGGGGGAGGGTTGAGTTAAAAAGTTGGGTAAGGCAAAAACACTCATCTTACATTTGGGGGGGGGGGGGGGGGGGGGTCAAGCTGAGTGTAAAGCCTATGTAGATAGTATTTTGGCCAGTTATATAACCAGGTAAGATAAGATGGTGGTGATCTGTTAATTGAAGGCAGTATTGAAGGCAGTATTGAAGGCAGAATTGAAGGCAGTATTGAAGGCAGTATTGAAGGCAGAATTGAAGGCAGTATTGAAGGCAGAATTGAAGGCAGTATTGAAGGCAGTATTGAAGGCAGTATTGAAGGCAGAATTGAAGGCAGTATTGAAGGCAGTATTGAAGGCAGAATTGAAGGCAGTATTGAAGGCAGTATTGAAGGCAGTATTGAAGGCAGTATTGAAGGCAGTATTGAAGGCAGAATTGAAGGCAGTATTGAAGGCGGTATTGAAGGCAGTATTGAAGGCAGAATTGAAGGCAGTATTGAAGGCAGTATTGAAGGCAGTATTGAAGGCAGTATTGAAGGCAGTATTGAAGGCAGTATTGAAGGCAGATTGAAGGCAGCACTGGGCAGTCCTCGCTTTCAGATCACCTATGTCTTACTTAAAAATAGTTGTTAATAGTATCTTATGTAACGGTATTGTGGTATTTTGACCATTAAAATTGTATGTATGGAAATTAACGTGTACTTTTCTCTTCCATAGGGGTTTACCTTGTGTTGCAAGGTCGGTCAGGTCAGGTCAGGTCAGGTTAGGCCAGGCCAGTAGTAAGACAGACAGTTGAGACTTTGACCATTGACCCAATCTAATTAAAGTTTTTCTAGTTGTAATTGTTTTGGATGCGTATAATAAAACCGACGTTGTGATATATATATATTGTGTAAGAAGGAGAGCGAAAATAAACTGTGAACTTAAATAATTGTCCGTGTCATTGGTTCGCGTTATAGAGCCGAAAACGCATGGTTCTGCCCTGCAAACGAACCCGCGTGGCTGATTAACTATATAAAAGGTTTCCAAATTAAACCCTTCCCACGCCCAAAATTTGGTGGTGTCAGATCTGATCAATTCTGCACACTTGGACATCGCACGCGTGTGTAAAGCTAGTTCGCGCTCGCGCTCCCGCGACAAGTGGTGTCAGATGTGGGATTTTCATTTTTCTTAAACGACGAATTTTTGGCTGTGAGTAATTAAATTTTGACGGACTTTGACGGTAGACTGTTGACGGTGACGGACTCGGCTTCGAGATGATGATGACTCGGTCAAGGAGGAGGCATCGAGTCTCCGGCAGTATCATGCCGAAAATGAGGTATCGTGTAGCCGGTGGTAGTACGCCGAGGATGACGGGCGAAAATAGGCACCCAGTAGCTGGTAGTGATGTGCCGATGAGGCCGGGTGATGAGACGGGACGAGTTTGTGGTAGCGCTCCGGTGATGACGGGTGACTTGGCGGGACGAGTAGCTGGTAGTGATGTGCCGATGAGACCGGGTGATGAGACGAGACGAGTTGGTGGTAGCCCTGCGATGATGACGGGTGATGTGACGGGACGAGTTGCTGGTAGTGATGTGCCGATGAGGATGAGTGATGTGATGGGACAAGTGCCCGGTGGTGGTATGGCGAGGAGGATGGATGATTTGACGGGAGAGCGGAGGCACCAAGTGCCCGGTGGTGGTATGGCAGTGAGGATGGATGAGGAGACGGTAGAGCAGAGGCACCTAGTGCCCGGTGGTGGTGTGGCGAGGAGCAGGGATGATATTACGGTAGAGCAGAGGCACCGAGTGCCCGGTGGTGGTATGGCAATGGGGATGGATGATGTGACGGGTGAGGTGATTGGTGATGCTGTACCGTTGATGACGGGTGAGCAGAGGCGGCGAGTGGTTGGTAGTGGTACTGCAATGAGACCGGGTGAGGTGATTGGTGATGGTGTACCGTTGATGACGGGTGAGCAGAGGCAGCGAGTGGTTGGTAGTGGTACTGCAATGAGACCGGGTGAGGTGATTGGTGATGGTGTACCGTTGATGACGGGTGAGCAGAGGCGGCGAGTGGTTGGTAGTGGTACCGCAATGAGGCCGGGTGAGGTGATTGGTGATGGTGTGCCGTTGATGACGGGTGAGCAGAGGCGGCGAGTGGTTGGTAGTGGTACTGCAATGAGGCCGGGTGAGGTGATTGGTGATGGTGTGCCGTCAATGACGGGGAAGCATACGGGGCAGGTGATCGGTGATGGTAGACCGGGTATGACGGGTGAACCAGGGAGTCGAGTGGTTGGTGATGGTAGGCCGGATATGACGGGTGAGTTGATGGGAGACGTGACTGGTGGCAGACCGGGTATGACGGGTGAGCAAGGAAGCCGACTGACTGGTGATAGTAGGCCGAGTATGACGGGTGAGTTGATGGGAGAAGTGACTGGTGGTAGGCCGGGTATGACGGGTGAGTCGATGGGACATGTGACTGGTAGTACGCCGGGTAGTGGTACTGCAATGAGACCGGGTGAGGTGATTGGTGATGGTGTACCGTTGATGACGGGTGAGCAGAGGCGGCGAGTGGTTGGTAGTGGTACCGCAATGAGGCCGGGTGAGGTGATTGGTGATGGTGTGCCGTTGATGACGGGTGAGCAGAGGCGGCGAGTGGTTGGTAGTGGTACTGCAATGAGGCCGGGTGAGGTGATTGGTGATGGTGTGCCGTCAATGACGGGGAAGCATACGGGGCAGGTGATCGGTGATGGTAGACCGGGTATGACGGGTGAACCAGGGAGTCGAGTGGTTGGTGATGGTAGGCCGGATATGACGGGTGAGTTGATGGGAGACGTGACTGGTGGCAGACCGGGTATGACGGGTGAGCAAGGAAGCCGACTGACTGGTGATAGTAGGCCGAGTATGACGGGTGAGTTGATGGGAGAAGTGACTGGTGGTAGGCCGGGTATGACGGGTGAGTCGATGGGACATGTGACTGGTAGTACGCCGGGTATGACGGGTGAAGAACAGAGTCGAGTGACTGGTGATAGTAGGCCGGGTATGACGGGCGAGTCGATGGGACAAGTGACTGTTGGCAGACCGGGTATGACGGGTGAAGAACAGAGTCGCGTGGTTGGTGGTAGTAGGCCGGGTATGACGGGTGAACAAGGGCGGCAGATGATTGGTGGTGGTAGGCCGGGGGAACATATACCGGTTGTTGATGATGATAGGCCGTTGATGTCTGTAGGGCAGGCGGGGTTGATGAAGGGTGATAGACAGCCTGTGCAGGTTGGGCAGACGGAGTGGGAGGATGACGGTAGTGCACCGCTGATACCTGTGGAGCAGACGGGGTGGAAGGCTGGTAGTGGTGCACCGTTGATGCTGGTCGATCAGACGGGGTTGATGGGTGGTAGTGGTTCGCCACCGAGGTCGGTAGGGCAGACGGGGGAAGTACATGGGGAGGGTAAGCCGGTGATGGAGGAGGTAGTGACACGGGGTAGTAGTGGTAGTGGATGCAGTGATGGTGGTGGTGGTGAAATCTGTAATGGCGGAAATGGTGTTGGGGGTAGTGATGATGTGGTGGTCGCTAATGGTAGTGGTAGTGGTGTTAGGGGTAGCTCTGAGGAGGCTGGTAGTGCTGGTAGATATTCAAGCGGTGAAACCGAGTATTGGAAAAATGTGGAGAATAGTAGTGAGGTTGGTGACGGGTTGCTGTGGGGCCCAGAAACGAACGTTGGGACAACTGGCGGTTCAGGTAGAGTTGGCTATGCTGATAGCGAGGGAAGTCACTGTAGCGAGGACTCTGGGGTTGGAGCACGTGTCGCAGAGTCGGAGTTAGATGCTGTGGGTGATTATGAGGAGTGGAGAGGGACAGTTCTGACTGAGTTGGAAGATTGGAGACGGAGAGGGATAGATTTGATGCGGAGGGAAGGTTTAGTAGAGGAACAGCTGAGTGAATTGGAAAGGAGGAGGCAACTAGATTTGAAGGAATATGACAGGCGGGAAAGTGATTTGGTACGGTTGGAGACGGAACTGTTTTGCAGGACAATGGTTGATGAATTGCTCCAAAGAATATTGGAGGCTGAAAGGTTGCGATCAGTGTCTGAGCTGCAACGGAGGAAGGAGGAACTTGTAGCGGAGGAGAAAGCCGTCAAAATGCTTCAGGGTCGAATGGCGGCCGATGATCGGGAGTGGTGTGGAGAGTTGGGTCGAAGAGAGTCGAGGGTGAAAGAGCGTGAGCTCGAGTTAGAGCGACGGGCACAGCTGTTGGATGGTCGGGAGAATGGAGCACAGGTGGTGAGAAGATTAGAGTATAAGAAGCAGCAGAGTAAACAAAAGGAGTTGTCTGATCGGGAGAAAGTAGTGGCAGAAAGGGAGAAGAGGAATGAAGAGGTGTATGAAGAAGCACAGGTGGTGAGAAGATTAGAGGATAAGAAGCAGCAGAGTAAACAAAAAGAGTTGTCTGATCGGGAGAAAGTAGTGGCAGAAGGGGAGAAGAGGAATGAAGAGGTGTATGAAGAAGTAGTGTCGAAGAAGCGTAAATATGAGAGGAAACAGGCAGATCTCGATGAGAAGTTGTGTGATGAAGTGGGTACGAGATTGACTTTGGCTTCGGCGCGGGAGGAGAAAGTCATGGAGCTTTTTGGTCAGGTGACGGAAGATATGCGTGTTACCAGTAGTGAGATGAAAACGAGGACCGAAGAGTTGCGGGAGCAAAAGGTTTGTGAGGTAGTTGGAAGAAATGAGGTAGCCACGGTTAGAGAGTCAGAGATTATGGAGAGTTGTGGAAATGAGGTTGAAGGACGTGAGTCGACCGTGGTGGAACGTCCGCGAGTGGAGAGGCGAGTGGAAAGGCGGGAGATGGAGCCGCTCAAATTTGACGGGAATGTCGTATGGGGTGCATTTTATAAACACTTTGAAGCGTGTCGGGTGTACAACCAGTGGACAGATGAGGATGCCGCTCTACAGTTGTTTGCATGCTGTCAGGGTTGTGCATTGACTGTTATGGCTGTTGAGGTGGATCCACTAGAGATTGACTACCGTGAGTTAGTCCGTGTGATGACGCGAATGTTTGGACCGCGGGAGGAACCTGATGAGTGTTTTCTAGAGTTGAAGGCGCGGAAGCAGCAGGTGGGGGAGAGTTATTATGACTTGGCCCAAGACATTAGGAGATTGACTCTTCGAGCAATGCCGCATGTCGATGAGGGAAGTAGGGAGATGGTGGCACGGACGCAATTTGTGGATGCTGTTGCTGATCCAGTGCTTCGGAAGGAGCTATATGACAGGGCATCTGGTACGCTGTGGGAGATGCTGCGTTATGCGGAGCGCAGTGATGCGTATAAGCAAATAGAGCAGTTGAGAGGCTTGAAGGCCGGGACTACACAACCATGTTCATCAGAGAGGCCAAGTAGTGTGGTTGTTGCGGGGACGAGACAAGAGGGGAAAGAGGTTAAGGGTCCGGCTGTAATCGCTGGCGAGAATGGTAGTAGTATGAGGAAAGGAGTTACGTGGTCGCAGGTGGTGAAGGAAGGATCGACGGAACGGGTGAGCAGAGTCCAGGTGGGGGGCGAAACTGGTCAGACTGGGAGAGGTCAGAATGGGTTGGAGAGGTGTCAGCCGGTGAGTGAATGGCAATCTGATAGTAATTGTTGCCGTTATTGTAAGGAGTTGGGGCATTGGAAACGAGCATGCCCGGCCTTACAAGCTAAACATGAGACGTGGATGGCTAAGAGAGCGGCGTGGGTTAGGAGGTCAGAAATAAGAAGCGATCAGAATGGCACGTTAGAGGAAAGAGTGGGAGTAAGGTCGAGATGGGAAGACGGGCGTCAGAAGAGAGGGCAGGAGGAGCGTCAGAGGAGAGAGGATAGGATAGAGGAGGGGCGTCGGATGAGAGGTCAGAAGCTTCAGGCGGATGAGGAGCGTCGGAATAGGGAGAAGGTTAGGATGGAAGAGGGGCGTAAGAAGGAAGAGGAAAGAGTTAGAGTTGAAAAAGAGCGGCTGGAAAGAGAGAGGGTTATGGTGGAAGAGGGGCGTAAGAAGGAAGAGGAGAGAGTTAGAGTAGAGAAGGAACGATTGGAACGAGAGAAGATTAAAGTGGAAAAAGAGCGCCTTGGAAAGGAGAAGGTTAGAGTAGAGAAGGAACGATTGGAACGAGAGAAGGTGAAGGTAGAGAAGGAGCGTCTGGAAAAGGAGAAGGTTAGGGTAGAGAAGGAACGACTGGAACGGGAGAAGGTGAAGGTAGAGAAGGAGCGTCTGGAAAAGGAGAAGGTTAGGGTAGAGAAGGAACGACTGGAACGGGAGAAGGTGAAGGTAGAGAGGGAGCGTCTGGAAAAGGAGAAGGTTAGAGTGGAGAAGGAGCGTCTAGAAAGAGAGAAGGTTGAGGCAGGGAAAAAGCATGAGTTTTGGAAGAATGTGAGATCGGTGAGAGAGGAACAATCTCGTCAGAGTATAGCAAAGGCGCAAGAGGACTTGGAGCGTATGGAGAGGAAAGAGGAGATTAGAGTGAAGAAGGCGCGAGAGGATGAGGAGCGTAGGAAACGAAAGGAAGAGATAAAAAGGGAGAAGGAGCGTGTTGCAAAGGAGAGAGTTCGGATGGAGGAAGAGCGTAAGAAGGAGGAGGAAAGAATTATGATGCAGGAGGAGCGTCGCAGGGAGGAGGAGCGTCTAGAGAGGGAGAAGGTTAGGGTTGAGGAGAGTCGGAAGCGAGTAGAGGAGGATCGTCGGAAGAGAGACGAGTGGCTTAGAGTGGAGTACGAGCGTTGGGAGGGAGAGAGGCAGGTGGTGGAGGAGCAAGAACGTGAGCAGGAGGAGAAGTTGAGGCAAAAGGAAGAGCGTAAGAGAAGGAAGGAGGAGATAAGTGAGGAAAAGTGGCGCCGAAAGAGAGAGGAGGAGGCACGTTGTAGGGAAGAGCTGAACTTGCAGCGGGAACAGGAGAAGCGGAGGGATGACGAGAAGCTGGCCAGACAGGAACGGGAGAAGAAGGAGCATGATCGTCGCTCCGAAAAGAAGGTGGAGCAGGAGATGAAATCACCGGGGAAGGTGGATGGTAGTAAATTGAGACCGGATGCAAAGTCTTGGCCTGTAGGGGGAGCTAGGGCGAAAACGACGAGTGTGTCTATTCAGACTAATTCGCAGGATGTGCGGCCGGCGAAGGTTTTAACGGTGGGCAGTGTCAGAGGTGTACCTGCCAAGTCGGTTGGACCGAGGGAGGAGGATCGGCGTCTTCAAGATGGGGAGATGGTTGCGAAGGAGGTGGTGGAGAAATTGATGGAGGAGAGATTGGTTGAGCAAAAGAAGGAGTTTTACGAATTTGCAGCAGATAAGTCGAGGCACACTTGCCGGGGTGTTGATTATCTGACGGAGACTATGAGAAGGAATTGGATAGGAGAATTTGGGAGGCTTTCGGAGCAGTATAGGAGGCAACAAGGTGGTGATGACGCGGTCGTAGGTCTCGTTACACTGGGGTACTAGACAGGTGATAGGAGCTCATACCTTGCTGTCGGAGTGTAATTTGGTTTAGGAATCAGTAGAAGGTGTGCTAATCGAAGTTCTCTTTTGCTTTGTTTCTTTATAGAGAGAACATGGAGGAGCACATGCAAGTTGGCTGGCTGATTTACGGATATGTGTGTTGCATGACTTTAATTCTGGTTGGGTTGCTGTTGCTTCTTCTGTGGCGTTTTGAAGGGTGGATTCGGATAGAGCGAGAGGAATGGGGGAGACGGAGTGAGTGGGCTGACCGGGTGGAAGTGAATTTCAATTGGATTGTAGCCCGATGGACCATACAGGAGACTAGAGTAAACATCGATAGACGACGACAAAGGCAAAGAGGGCTGCGCGGGGTGAGGAGACGACGGGACGCAGAAGTGATGGATCACGTAGAGGTGATAATGGAGGAGCATATGGTGTAGTCGTGGCCGAGGAGATAGCAGGGAAGGACCGTATTTAGTGGTGACGGCCTTGTCAGATGTAACGCTTAGTATCCAGAGTTGCTGCCGGAGTTGTGTATATAAGTTGTTGTTATGGTTTTCAAATGTTCGAGTTATAAATTTCGTAGTGCACGGAGCCAGTTGGAAGTGTAATCAAATTTAGAGTTGCCGAAGTGCGACGTGATGCGATGCGGATGGTACTATGCTCAACTCGTTGTTACTGAGTGTCATATGGCTTACGCGGCCATCGCACCAGTTCCTATGAGCCGTAGCGGGAGACTCGTTCCAGAGCTCCAAACAGAGGGGTTACTACTGACCTAACCAAGGGTTGCTACTGACCTAACCATGGGTTGCTACTGACCTAACCAAGGGTTGCTGAGGACAAGAAGAAGATTTGGGAATGGCGACAAAGAAGAAGACTCGGGAATGGCGACAAAGAAGAAGACTCGGGAATGAAGACGAAGAAGATTATCGCGTCACGTGTACTTTTAAGGCATTGTAGTAGAGTAAGATGTAGTTAGGAGGTGGTATGTATATATTGTTGTATTAATGTATTGATGGATGTATTGGCGTAGCTCAGTGCGCGAGGAGCAGAGTGTGAAAGCGATCCCGCTTATTTTTTGTTATCGCTTATTGTTGACGGGGACGTCAAGTGCTAGGTGGGGGGCTGTGTAGCGGGAATCGCTTTTATTATAGGTTTTGGCTGTATTTTGATTATCTAATTATTGAAAACGGCTGAATATCCTTGAGATCTATTTTGTTACGCTCCGCGGATCCGCTTGTGTAGATTGCGTGTGTAAATCAGCTTGTGAAAAGGCGCGCAGTGATTGATCATGCTAAACGCCATCTTTTTGGGACGCATGGAATGCTGTGTTGGAAAAACGGGAGAGCTGAAAAGAAAACATCCAAATCTTTCGAAAATCAGACGAATTGGTAGGCATCCTTGTAGAGTAAGTACAGTAGTTATGTATAGAAACTATTTGGATCAACAATTGAGATAGATTTCGAGTTTTGAGTGAAGTTTGGTACATTTTCCTGATCGAGTTGAAACAGAACATTATAAAATGTTTCGCCATTCACTTTACATGTGACAACGGATGCAGCAGTTTTCCATTTGCTAATATTCATCATGTTGACGTAGCATTTTTGATACCCCAAATTTCTCATTTTGATTATGTCAGATTACTTCAAAAAGCCGATTGTGAATGATAATATGTTGTATAGCGTTATGCGAGACCATAATCTAGCCCTGGTTTGCAAGCTTGGAGAGATTTTGGACAGTTTTTGAATCGCGAGTTTGTTGGAAATTATCAGACTTGTGTGTGTGTAAACGGTACCGATGCATAGTAATTAGCGTATCGTGTCAATACAAACGCCATCTGTCGGCGCGCGCTTGATGTTTGGAAGCGGATTTTAATTAACGGCGCGGTGTGCTTCGATGTTTTATGAAGTGAATTTTGGGCGCGTTGATCATTACAGAGTGTTCCAAAAATATTCGCTGTATCAAATTGCATGAGTTTGGGTGACGACGAGTGAACATTTGTACAATGACAAATTAGTTGGCATGTTGGTTGGTGCATTATGGCGCGATTGGATTGTTTTGATTGTATACAAAAATGAGACATTCAGATTGTGCTGTGTGTTATCCTTGTAGACAGAACATTGGTAGCAGAGTGGAATCAGACGATCATCTTGTAGTGAATACCCATAGCCATAGGTAATTACTATAATTATTTTTGATATTGTGTGCTTACGATAAATCTTATACAAATGTAGGCAATATTTGTAACTCGTTATGACATAATTAATGATTGCTCTGCTGATAACAAAGAAAAATCTAAAGCTTAATATTACACTCACATTCTTAGTTCGTGTAATACGTAGGCCTCTATTGTTATTGTATTTATATTTTTATTATGTGAAACTCAACCCATGCGATTGTTATGCTCGATGGGGGGTGGGTTGAGTTAAAAACCTGGGTAGGATAAAAACACTCATACGAAGGCCTCTATTGTTATTGTATTTATATTTATATGATGAAAAACTCAACCCATGCGATGTTTATGCTCGATGGGGGGAGGGTTGAGTTAAAAAGTTGGGTAAGGCAAAAACACTCATCTTACATTTTGGGGGGGGGGGGGGGGGGGTCAAGCTGAGTGTAAAGCCTATGTAGATAGTATTTTGGCCAGTTATATAACCAGGTAAGATAAGATGGTGGTGATCTGTTAATTGAAGGCAGTATTGAAGGCAGTATTGAAGGCAGAATTGAAGGCAGTATTGAAGGCAGTATTGAAGGCAGAATTGAAGGCAGTATTGAAGGCAGTATTGAAGGCAGAATTGAAGGCAGTATTGAAGGCAGTATTGAAGGCAGTATTGAAGGCAGAATTGAAGGCAGTATTGAAGGCAGTATTGAAGGCAGAATTGAAGGCAGTATTGAAGGCAGTATTGAAGGCAGTATTGAAGGCAGTATTGAAGGCAGTATTGAAGGCAGAATTGAAGGCAGTATTGAAGGCGGTATTGAAGGCAGTATTGAAGGCAGTATTGAAGGCAGAATTGAAGGCAGTATTGAAGGCAGTATTGAAGGCAGTATTGAAGGCAGTATTGAAGGCAGTATTGAAGGCAGTATTGAAGGCAGATTGAAGGCAGCACTGGGCAGTCCTCGCTTTCAGATCACCTATGTCTTACTTAAAAATAGTTGTTAATAGTATCTTATGTAACGGTATTGTGGTATTTTGACCATTAAAATTGTATGTATGGAAATTAACGTGTACTTTTCTCTTCCATAGGGGTTTACCTTGTGTTGCAAGGTCGGTCAGGTCAGGTCAGGTCAGGTTAGGCCAGGCCAGTAGTAAGACAGACAGTTGAGACTTTGACCATTGACCCAATCTAATTAAAGTTTTTCTAGTTGTAATTGTTTTGGATGCGTATAATAAAACCGACGTTGTGATATATATATATTGTGTAAGAAGGAGAGCGAAAATAAACTGTGAACTTAAATAATTGTCCGTGTCATTGGTTCGCGTTATAGAGCCGAAAACGCATGGTTCTGCCCTGCAAACGAACCCGCGTGGCTGATTAACTATATAAAAGGTTTCCAAATTAAACCCTTCCCACGCCCAAAATTTGGTGGTGTCAGATCTGATCAATTCTGCACACTTGGACATCGCACGCGTGTGTAAAGCTAGCTCGCTCGCGCTCCCGCGACAGTGGTTACCACCGATATAGTTTGTGTACTACTCAATGGGTACAGTTCACAGCATCTTGTGCGTCTAAAATAAGAACCATAATAGCTATGCATCTCAAATTTTGGGACACGACGTTTTTAAGGATGACCTTTCATGTAGAATAGAAAACTTTAAGTTGAAAATCGGAACATCTACCTTTAATACGTTCAAGTTTATTTCACGAATGTAATAAGGTCAAATATTGAACAGCTCAGAAGTATGAAGAATTGTTATGATTAGTGCAAAGTTCACCACATTGAAAAACTACATCACTCTCGTCTCGGCTACATTAACAAGCCTCGTTTTCGGAGCACTAATTGCTCCGAGCATGCTCAGTTGGATAGCACGGCCCTCTTTTGACGTAAGTGCACCAATTACGAATAACGTCTTTGCATACATTATTATATAGGCCTATAGGGCCTACGGTATTTTTTTATTTGTGGACATTTCGTGAAATAGTGTTTCCTTAATCTTCATCATTAGTTTTATTTGATATAAGTTTTTCAAGCTAAAAGGTCTCAGGCAGTGTATTAATTCCAACTTAGGAATCTGATATTGGAATTACCGGAATTGCAAATTTTAATCGCCGCAAATTTTAAATTGTCGCAAATAACATTGTAATAACTCGCAATATACATATATTTTTTTGTTTGAATTTTCCAAAAACAATCTAGCTACCTTTCACCCTTTCTACAACTTTCTCTATCCTATATGTACAAATTTTAATCGCCGCAAATTTTAAATTGTCGCAAATAACATTGTAATAACTCGCAATATACATATATTTTTTTGTTTGAATTTTCCAAAAACAATCTAGCTACCTTTCACCCTTTCTACAACTTTTTCTAACCTATATGTACTTCCTGTCGCAACCCAGTTGGCTAGGATAGGTAAGTCAAGTTAACTGGCTGGTAGTTTGCATTTCTGGGGGGGGGGGGGGGGTGGGGAAGGGGGTCATGTTTTCTCCAAATCCGCGCGAAAAAAGCCCGGGGACATTCAAAAACCATATCAACAACAGTCCAATCTCAAACGACAGTGCCAATCATAACAGACGATGCCAATCTAGATCAGTGGCAAGTCTCAACCGACGACTCTAATATGGGGGAGGGGGTTAATCATTATGAGAATTCACAAACATATAGCAAGAAGTTGGTATCTGAATGATCCCGCAGGCTGATGATACGTCAAAAGTTACTGCATGGGGAAGAGAGAGATGCCGCTCCGAGTACACGTCGTGATGACGGATTGTGACCATACCTAAACTCTATTTCAGGAAGTCCTGATGGAGCTAACTCTATTTCAGGAAGTCCTGATGGAGCTAACTCTATTTCAGGAAGTCCTGATGGAGCTATAGGATAGAAAAGAACGACACCTCTCTGAGGAAAGTAACGCGTTTTCCACTCGGAATGTTCGTATATATCAGGGGTGGGCAACCTTTTTGAATGAATGGGAAGGAATGGAAAATTGACTGGGCCGCACCTAATCAAATTGTTTAGCAATTGCCTGCTGTTGATTTCAATTATTTGATTCCAAAGACTTTCAAGCAATTAAAGGTGTGTGACAGCTTAATAATCTATCTTCACAAAAACGTAATCTCATGCAAAACAGTACAGATGACAATTAATGGGGAAAATAGACCTATACACACGTTGAGGAACATCATAAGTGCTAAGCAGCTAGCTCTTTTGGGGGGGCGAAGCCACCCTTATAGCTTCAGATTGCAAAAAAATTCACATTTTGGTCTTTCTAGACATAAGTGGGGGCAGCCATGTTTGTAGTCTTTGTAAATTACATGTATACCTATGCATTTTATTTTAACAGTCCTGCAGTCTGTGATGGAGTCAAAGCTATATTTGTTTAGTTGATGCATAGACTGTTGATGGTTCATTCAGAGAGATGTTTATAGACTCCCCACGGAGAGACATAATAGCTTATCTTGTTTGACTACTAGGAGAAACCTCCCAATTGCCTTGGGGTTGTCTAATATTGTGGTTAGTTGTGGATGTTTGAGTTTCGGGTTATATATATAATACTAATTCCTGGGTTGATTTAATGAAATGTCAATAATAACCATGATCGCGGAATGACATTTTTATATAGAAATTCTTGGACCAACGTTTTAGACCAAGTACAATGTCATTATATACCTAGATTGTTCTTCAGACGGTATCCCCCCCCCCCCCCCCCCCCCCCCCCCCCCCTGCACACAAATCAACTTTATTGGTTTCCTGTACTATTTTTAGACTGCGGTGTTTTTTGTTTTTTTGTTTTGTTGTTGTTGTGAATTATGGAAAATACATACACCATTTCCCTGGTATTTTGGTTTGCAACAGATGCTTCAGAAAATGGTTACAAAACATGCTTCTTTCTTTTGGATCGCCCCCATTCCATTTCAATGGAATTTTTATTGAGGGATGATGTAAAATAGATTGATTTTCTCTTTTTCTTGAGACATCTCGCGAGCCACAAAAAACCCACTGGCGTGCCGCATGCGGCCCGCGGGGCCGTAGGTTGCCCACCCCTGGTATATATAGTATGTTCGGCAGGAAAAGAACAGATCGTCATGATCGTTGAGAAAGAGGTGGCAAGGACGGGAATTAAAATGCTATCAGAACCGTGGTGGAATGTCCAGGGAAGGTTTACTACAGATATTGGCAATGTGAGGGATGGTTTACTTCGGAAAGGCGAGTGGCAGAAAGAGAATGGGCGTAGATTTCTATCAGATCTGCTAACTATCACTGATCTCACTAACATGAGTCGTGTGCGTAAAATGCCCACTACTGAGGCAGCCAAGCTTGCTGGGTACACTTTAATTACCTCCAGGTTGGACTACAGTAACTGCAACAGGTGATGTCGTGAATTGGTGTATCAAATAAGGTGGACTTGTCACACTAATATCAAAATAATTATGATTAGATATCAATTTATTTTAAAAGTACTTGACCTATTGAATTAAGTAGGGTGCCATTTTGTTGCTAATTATGCCCTCTTTTAAATAAAAAAATCCCCATTACGATAACAAATAAAGGAGATGGACCGTTAAATGCGCAGATAGTCAGGGTGGACTATGGTGGGGGAGCTGCAGGTGGTGGAGACTTTACACACAAAACAGTCAAAACAGTGTCTTCTTTAAAGTCTTATATATTGTAAATTATAGCTCATAGGCATCACAAACTGCACAGGTATTACAATCAATAACACACATATCTGATAATATATCATTTGTCACCAAAAATCTAATTAATTAATTGCTTAATTAAGTGCCAATTAGTTCATTTTTGAAGGTGTGTTAAAATGTATTTAAGTAATATTATTTCACATCAGTTATCAGATTAAATGTTGTTTCTGAACTAACAATAATTGAATGCAACAATTATATTGTATCCTTATTAATTATCGCTAATTGATTAATTAATTAATTAATAAAATCAAGACTAATTGATATATTGCAAAAGTTGCGCTGGTTACATACCATGTAAGTTTGTATACATGTATGATTAGAAACTTACTTGATGCACGGTGTGTACTCATAATTCCTGATAGCGTGCGTTGGACTTTTAAAATCCACAGAATTTTGTTTTTCAAAATGTATGCAAATATATAGACAATGATCATAGATCATACAATTTTCCATTTAGTTACTTATTTTTTGACACCCTGAATAATATAATAAGATGGTATCTAGCATGATGTTATGATCTGAAATGTATACATGTACATGTAGTCTACTCCAGCACAGCAATCATGCAGTTATCAACTGCAAAATTATTTATAGACTTTAGAGGTTTCTTCTCTTGGAATTGTCCCACTCTAAATTTTGACCACCCTGTATATTAAATTGTTGTCAACTAAATTATGCTATAATTGTCTTTCTTCATCTAGGCATCTAACCCAATGGTTCAAAACATAATCACTGCCGCAAAACTCAAAATAGAATTTATTTTGTCTCTAAAGCATTGTTTTCCATTATTTTATATGATTTTGGCCACTCTGTATATTTTAACGGAGGACGTTTGGTCGATTTACTTTTTTTATACTGAAAGTCCCTGCCTTCTTACTACTATACTTGTTTTTACTGGGTCTGAAAGAGACCAGTTATAGTTTAGTTCATGTTAAAACCTTCATCAAAAAAACGCCAGGTATTACGAGGCCCACGAATGCAATGGCTCTACACTACACGGGTACATGAACTTGCGGTTAAATTCGAGATTGTTGTGACAATGGACCACAACAGTCAGTAGGCAGCACGAGCGTAAAATAATAGACTTCTTTTGCACGCACGACCGTGCGCGGAATGTGGTTTCACAATATTTTTATTTTTGAAGGACCATTTTAAAATCGAGATAATCGTGTCACGATGCTCAAGGCGTGACCATTATTATAATGCCGATTCTGACAGGAGGGAGCTTTCGATTTCTACGACGGGCGCTTCTACGACAAGATGACACCTCGAGTCATGTGCGCATGCGTCGCTGACTTAGCAATCCGGCGGTCGTCCAATTTCTGGGACCTGTGATCTTATGGTTTCGATTTGCGCGACGGACGCTTGTACAACGGTAAAACACAAAACGTTACCGTCGTCCCCACGACGGTTGTTAGTCCCTTTACGCGTTGTAGCATTTAGAGGACCAACGGATGACAAAATTGACGCATTCGCACATGACTCAAAGTGTCATTCAACCGTCCTAGATTCATCCGTCGTGCAAATCGAAAGCTCCCTAATAATCAGCCGAAGACAGGTCCTAGAAATGTAACGACCGATGGATTGCTAAGTCGCCGCATGCGCACATAACTCGAGATGTCATCTTAAGCGTCCGTCGTCCAAATCGAAAGCTCCCTAATAACAGAACTGTTGCGATCATAGCACCAAAGATTTGGAACAGTTTACTATCATATATTCGCTCAATGTCATCTCTTGGCCAATTTAAGAAGTGTCTCAAGACTCATATCTTTAAGTCCATACATAGTGTCTAATTGATTAGTATAGTTTTTGTCAAACTATGACAAACTATGCCCACTGTATTTTTGATACGCAGTTCATGTCTCTCATATATTTTTGTTTGTATTTTATGTATTTGTACTTTTCTCTTTTTCTATTTAAGCGCTTTGAGAACTTGTTGTAAGGCGCACTATAAGTATTTTGCATTATTTGTATTATTATTTTGTATTATTATGAATACAGTTCTATACTGTATGACATCAAAGACCAATAGCACACAGACCTACAACCGCGGAAGGAAAGAAGATGAACCCCCTCAGATCAGAAGTGGAGCATGCATTGCGCCAGAATTTAGGGATCGGGAGTCACCTCGAACAGAAGGACATAGACCATTTCAAATCCGAAAATATACGATCGGTTCCGAATGGTTCCGATTAGCCGAGTGTTTTGACACCCGGTTCAAAGACTCGCCGCGATCGCGAGTCATGAAAACCCCTTGACATGTCGGAGAAAAACAAAGCGTGTTTTCACCCGTCTGCCTGTGTAGTAGATTGCGCTGGTGTTGGTGCTAGATTGTCTCCCTCACAAATGTGTATATTGCGGCGTTTCAGTAACAAAAACGGTGAGATAAAAGAGATTCGGGGTAATATTTTCACATTTTATCGTCGGCTTGATACATTTGGAAGTCGCTAGTCGACGCCATTGTTGATAAACATAAAAAAGGTATCGTTTCACGTTTTACTTTTCATGGGTGTACGCGTGTATGTACACATAGTAAACCACTAGGCGGACAACCAATGCTATGAATGCGATCAGCTTCAGAGGAACAAGAGACCAAATAGTCAACTTCAGGAACGTCATCGAAAAATGCAAAGAACATCATATGCCTTTTATCTCTCTTTCATTGACTACTACAACCATAATAAGGTGGGATTTCCAAAGCATCTCATTAGGCTACAAGGCCCGCTTAGCAGCGCTATAAATTGGTGCCCTAAAAACCGTCACCAAAATTAAATATTCGCCTTCCATCAAAGCCGGTTGCTATATGACGTAATTCTCGTGTGCAACCAACCGTCTGTATTGCAATGCCCATTGAGTAGTTTAAACGCATGAGCGTGGATGTAATTTGCAACATAATGGAAACTCACCCATGCAGTTAGCAAGTAGTACCGCTCGTACACGCCCCGAATTTAAATATATGCACCAGGCAATCCTCTCGTAGTAATTGATAACAATAGGTTTACCAGACCGAATTAATAGCGCTCCTAAGCGGGCAATTTATGTCATGGATAGTTCTGCTGGTCAGTAAGCTTACGAGGATCAAGAATCAGCTGTGAGGACAAGTCGTGGCAACACAGAATAGTTCAGCATTAGGTAGAGGACTCCGACAGGGATGTACAAGTATACTGTCACCTAGTCTCTTCAATATTTACTCTGAAGATATTATGAGAGAGGCACTTGATGGATTAGAGGGAGGAGGCAGATTTGGTGGATAGACAATCACAGATCTGAAGTATGCTAATGACACCACACTGATCTGTATCACTGTAAGAAATGTCTGTAAATATACATTGCCCGTAATTTATTTTACCGTCAAAGTAACGGTAACTACCGTGGTTTCGTATTTTAACGGTATTTCATATATAAAAATACGATTTATTGGGGTATTAATACATTTTACTGTAAAATAACGGAATAACAGTGATTTTACAGGGCACAAAAATTATCTGTTATTTAACATCGGAACTGTAAGAATTGCTGTGATTTTACGTCGACCGTAATTTAATTTACCGTCTCTTATTCTAACGGTATTTTGCATATAAATATACGATAGATCAGCGTTTTTATACATTTTACTGTAAAATAACGGGATAATAATACTCTTTGCAGTGATTTTAAAATAAATATCTGTTATTTAACATTGGAACTGTAAGAATTGCTGTGATTTTACGTTGACCGTAATTTAATTTACCGTCAAAGTAACGGTTACTACCTTGTTTTTATTTTATTTTAACGGTATTTTGTATATAAATATACAATAGATAAGCGTTTTTGTACATTTTACTGTAAAATAACGGGATAATAATACTCTCTGCAGTGATTCAATTTACAGGTCAAAATAAATATCTGTTATTTAACACTGGGACTGTAAGAATTGCTGTGATTTTACGTTGACCGTAAATCCGTAATTTAATTTACTGTCAAAGTAACGGTTACTACCGTGGTTTCTTATTTTAACGGTATTTTGTATATAAATATACGATAGATAAGCGTTTTGTACATTTTACTGTAAAATAACGGGATAATAATACTCTTTACAGTGATTTTACAGGTCAACCACATTAAAAACACCAATGATAAGATTTGTAAGATATATTATATAGTTTAATAACATGTTGATAAAAGTTACAGATCGGTAATGATATATGTAGCTCTGCTGCATCGCCCAGAATTTCCAATACAAGTTATTGGTTCACTATGTAGCTCTGCGGCATCGCCCAGAATTCCTATTATTTACCCACCCCGTGTTTACATCACGGTTGACAACTGGCATTGAAATATAATTATTAACGGTTCCTGTGCTTTTACATCACGGTTAACAACTGACATTCAGAATGCCAGTATTTTACCGTTTTTTTACTGAAATATAATTATTACTGTGATTTAACATTACGGTTGTCAACTGGCGTCCTGATTGCCAGTATTTTACTGTTTTTTTACTGACATTATGGTTAACGGTACCTGTGATTTAACATTACGGTTGACAACTGGCGTCCTGATTGCCAGTATTTCCCGTTTTTTTACTGACATTATGGTTAACGGTACCTGTGATTTAACATTACGGTTGACAACTGGCGTCCTGATTGCCAGTATTTTACCGTTTTGTTACAGGTATATTTCTAACAGTGTAGTAGCAGAAGATAATTGATGGACGTTCTCTATCGCGTGAAACGAGCCAGCAAAACGAAGGGCCTACTTCTCAACCCCAAGACAACTAAAAATGGTAATTGATGAACAGAGTTGTGGTGAAGAATTCCTGCAATATTGCCAGATGATAGAAGAGGTTGAAGACTTTGAATATCTTGGATCACTCATTAACACCAAAAGTGACAGTATCACTGAAATTAAACGCAGACTGACAATAGCGAGAACAACCACCCAGAATATGCTCGGTATATGGAAGAGCATGCAGGGGCTTGTCGACAGATCTTAAGCTAAGATTCCTAAAGACAATCGTCTTTGCTATTGCCACATATGGATGCGAATCTTGGGCACCAACAAAGAATGATAACAGACGAATTAAAACCTTTGAAATGTGGTGTTACAGAAGACTCTTAAGAGTATCCTGGCAACACAAGAGGGCAGACAACTGGATGCTGGAGAGAATTGATTCCCCTGTCTTGCGAGACATCATAAGGAACAGGAAGTTAAGCTGAAAGTTGAGCGTTCGGTTTCTCCGATGTATGATTCGGAGCAAAGACCCCGGATAGTCTGACCCTGACAAGGGATCATGTACACTGGGCCTACAGTGTCCTTCTTCTCAGTTTTGTCTTTTGGAGAGACCAGAAGTTGGCGTAGTGTGCGCGTGGGTTTGAAGTATGCGGGTATCCCGTAGTTTCCGAAAATCCTGCGGAGAGCCTCTGATGTGCCCTTGATATAAGGCAACACTGCGTGTCCTTTTGTCTGTTTCTCACTGTCTTTAGTTTTCGGTTTGACCTTACCCTTAGGTTTGTGAACTGTCAAATGCCCACTTCGGGTACCCACACTTGGTAAATGCTTTATCGACATGCTGCTTCTCTGTTGTGATGTCATGGTCAGTGATGACAGTATCAGCCCTGTGATGTAGCGTTTGAATAAAGCCCAATTTGTGCTGGACAGGGTGATTTGACGATAAGTTCAAATATTGATCTGTGTGGGTTGGCTTCCGGTAAATCCTTACGTCAAGGTTACCGTCTGGTTTAATTACTGTCAGTGTGTCTAGGAAGGCTAATGTCCTGTTATCTTCACCTTCTGTAGTGAATTTGATGTCCGCATCAATGGTGTTGAGGTGATCAGTGAACTCTTGAGCATGTTTGGTCTTTATTTTGATGTGCGTGTCGTCGACATATCTATACCACCATAATGGTGGATGGAGAGCAGTTTCGATAGCTATCTGTTCCAGATGCTCCATGAAAAGGTTGCATACGATAGGCGAAACAGGGGAACCCATCGCAGCTCCATGTATCTGTAAATAGAATACTCCATTGTAGACAAAGTATGTGCAACGTGTATTTATTTTTAAACAACCGGCTGCTAGGTTCATATTAAACAGTGTTGTTGTGTAACGTCTTTTCTACACAACATAGTCCGTCGAGAAGTCCCACTCGCCCCCGAGTTCTCGCTGGTGGCGCTCCCCCCTGGGGAACTTCTAAGTCAACATTTATCATGGAAATGTTGCCATGATTGTGATAGCATGTCGTCATGTAATGACAATTATCTGGCTATCTTGACAAATGGAATGGCACATTTGTGCTTCCATAATCCTTTGAAAAGTTGACTTGGCAAGATAGCATTTGTCACCATGAGTGACGACATCTTTTTATTTTGAAGTAGTTGACGTGAGAAGATAGCATTTCTCACCATGACGACATCTTATTTTGAAGAAGATGACTTGGCAAGATCACATTTCTCACCAAGATAACATCTTACTTTGACGAAGTTGACTTGGTAAGATAGCCTTTTTCATGTCTTGCCAAGTCCACTTATAACCTTAAGATGATGTCACGGTGAGATATTATTTTGCCAAAAAAGTTAGATGTCGTCATGGTAAAATATTATCTTGCCAAGTCGACATCTCAAAATAATATGTCGTCAAGGTCAGATGTAAACACCTCATTTTAATAAGTTGACATGTTAAGAAAACTTATCTCATCATGTCAACATCCCTGTTTCGGTATGTCGACTTGTCACGAAAGCCTGTCTCATCATGTCGTCATGGTAAGACATGTTATATTGCCATGTCAACTTATTCAAAGAAAGATGTCGTCATGGTGATATAATGTTATATTGTCACGTCCACTTCCTAAAATACAATGTTGTCATGGTAAATTATATTATCCTTGGCTTTCTCCCTATTCGCTACACAGTGAACATGCCCTGATTAATCGGTTTTACATACATGACTAGCCCTATAACAAAAAAAAGTTTTCAACCGATGACAACAAAATTATACATTTTTGGAAAGCTCTCAAATAGGGGAATTCAAAAATGCCGTTTAAATCAGGCTAGGGTGCATACCAAAAAGATATACTTGTAAACTCTAATAAATATGAAATGTAAACGTTTGTGCTCATTTACTTCCCGATATCGTATATTTAAACAAGTTACCATTGACTACCATTATGTTCTGATGGGTAATTGCGTGAGGAATTAATTTGCGATATGCTTATTCGAATCTCAGATGGTGTAAAATGTAAAAATCTGGACATGCAACGGGAAGGGTGGCGAGTTCAAAACACATGGCCTTATACAAGAAGGATTAAAACTCTCAGAAGAAATGAGGATGTATCACTAAATGGCACGTTTGAATAGGACGCTATTGCCTGGGTAGTTTAAATTCATGCATGGATGCATTATTTTTGGATGCGTACGCTTTGAAGTTCATTTCGCAGCGAAACCAATGAGACCTAAACGATGCCGCTCTGTCCTCTTTTTTAATTTCCACAAAATAGTTGGGGAGCAGGTTTTTTCGATCCCAGTCTAGGTGACACAGGGAGTTATGTACCAAAATGTTCTTTGAAGTCGGTAGAATTACAACCTATGTGGACGTCCTTGCCAACGTTAGTGGTTAATTGACCTTTGACCTTGATTTTGGGTAGAAGGTCACATGTGTTTCGATGTGTTTCAAAGCCATGTGTGCTCTCCAGCTATACACAGTCGCAATATAAAGGACCTGTCACACCATAACGTATCGCCTCAACGTATGCCAACGTATGCGAAATATCGAAAATACGTTAGTGTACGTTGGTGTACGCTGATATAAGTTAGGGGTACGTTGGGGATACGTCGTTTACGTTAAGAGCACGCTGTGATACGCTGTGACAATTTGGAACACGTCGAGCCCGCGAAAAAATATTGAGCATGCTCAAAATTTCTCGACGTACTCAACGTGTGCTTAATACGTTCTGCATAAGTTCTTGGTAAGTTTGTGGTACGTTAAATATACGTTGACATCTCGTAAGTTGGTATACATTGATGAACGTAGACTGACGGGGAAACGTACAGCCAACGTAGTGATAACGAGTTGATAACGTATATGTGCCGTATGTCTAACGTATGCCTGACGTATTTCCAACGAGTTTCGACGTATTCTCACGTATTCACCTGATGCCGGGCGATCGTGTAAGGCCCTGTCACGTATCCATAGCGTATCCATAGCGTATTGAATGTATACATAGCGTATGACTAACGTATTGATCATTAACTTATAACATACTTATGACAGCGTATCACAGCGTATCAGCGTGTTTTTACTGAAGAAAAAAAGCAGGCATATGACTGCTAACGGATTAAAATCCCCCAGTAAAAACACACCACCACCGGCATTTGCCCGCTCATACCGGTTTATTTCTCCTGGATTTTAGATGCCTTTTATCCTTCGAAACCAAGGATAATAGCGGTTGAAACCGGTTAGGAAAAGCAGTCTTTCGTCAGTATAAACACGCACGGTTCCTGCTCAGCGCGTTTGCCTGTGGAAAAGCGGAAGTGGGCACACGATGCACGATCACCTGACAATTAAATGCAAACAGATGTGTATGACCTTTCGCAGGCATTTATTATAATGAGGTCAGCGGCAGCCGGCAAGTTTGTTTATCGAACTGCAATAAAAACACGTCTCTCACACGAGCAACCGGCTTTTATCCTGCTTTTTATAAGACGGGTAAAAGCCGGTTTGCTTAATAAAAACACGCTGTATGACTAACGTATGCTTAACATATAATTAACGTAGCGTAGCGTATTCGTAGCGTAACGTCGTTTACGTTAAGAAAGAGCACGCTGTGATACGTTGTGAAAATTTGGAACACGTCGAGCCCGCGAAAAATTATTGAGCATGTTCAACATTTCTCGACGTACTTAACGTGTGCTTAACTTACGTTCTGCATAAGTTCCCGATAGGTTCGTGGTACGTTAGACATACGTTTACAAATGCTGACATACGTTAGACATACGTTTGACATACGTTAGAGGTACGTTACTCGTCGTAAGTTATAGGTTGGACATATATATTTACCCTTCTAGATATTTTAATAGTTATCATCTAGGCTGCGTTTACATGAACTGGCAACACTTGTCCCGCCGTGTAGTGTTCGTTGTACGCCGAGGATACGCTGAGGATACGTCGAACAAGGCAGACATGCGCTACGAATACGTTAAGCATACGTTGGTCATACGCTCGCCGATCGCATACGCTGTGATCCAGGGCCGTCAGAAGGGGGGGGGGGGGGGGGTGCGTTGGGTGCGGACGCACCCCCCTTGAAAATCTCTTCTTTTTTTTCCTCTTTTTTTTTAGGGTAACATGTTGTTTTATGAATGGAAAATGGGGTCAACGATGGCAAGATACATGAAAATTGTGTCCTAAATTCGCTGTAATGCTCAGAGCTTCCGGGGGCTTCGCCCCCTGGACCCCCATCAGGGGCCCTAAAGCGGGCCCCTGGACCCCACCCGTTATTGGCTTCGCGTCAGAGGCGCTCGCGGCATCGCGCCAAGGCGCTCGCATCGTCAGCGTGCTGCAGCACTAACACTCTGACGTCATACTACTACTTCCGGTAAAAAATCTTGAAAACGCACCCCCCTCTCCGGTAAAAAATCGTGAAAACGCACGGGCCCCCTTCCCGGTAAAAAAATCGTGAAAACGCACCCCCCTTGGGCAAAAGTTGCTGACGGCCCTGGATACGCTGTCATAAGTTTGTTATAAGTTAGTGATACGCTATCAATACGTTAGTCATACGCTATGTAGGCCTATATGTTTAATACGCTATGGATACGCTATGGATACGTCCATTCCATCACCGATGTCGAAAGTGCTAAATCATTTTTGGCACTTTTTGGTCAATCATTCAAAAAATAAATGAACGCATTTGGTGTCATATATATTCAGGGTTGAGGATTTTGTGTGCAAGTTTGAGGTGGATTTCAAACATTCATTGGGTAGCCAGGTTTTTGTTTTAGGAAATCAAAGATATTCCAACATAAAAAAACCCTCCTAGAGAATATTATTTCGATTTTAATAAATGAAGAGCTTAGTTTCAAAAGGCGCTAACTCACTAAAAGTGAAATAGGAGAAAAGCAACGTTTTTAAAATGAGTATGTTGCACTTCTTCGATTATGCTTATTTTCTGCCATATGAAAGATACCATACGTGGAAGCTTAAAAATTGGTTTGATTTCATTTTTTGATTTTCACTGTATTTCCTATGTCTTTCTTTATTTTCGGAAATCAGTGGAATTAGCGCCTTTTGGAACAAAAATGTTTCGACCAATTTTTCCAAACCACTTTACCAAGCAATCTTTATTTACAAATAATGTACACCTGAAAGACAATATCAAATCACATTGAAAACAGAAAACCGCAAAATGTGGACATTTTGAGACATTTATTTTAATTAACAACATTTTTTTGTTCGTGTGCAATTCTCAAAACAATAATCCATACATTTTACGTTTTCTTCATTGCATTTCATTAAGGACATTTCTATCAATGTTTTACTATGATAAAAGAACCATATTTCCACCATTTTTGCTTAAAAAATAGTGAATTATATTCAAATTTTCCGAAATTTCCCGAAATTACCGAGGGCCTTAACTTTGGACCCGAACATGCTACAGATGTAGAACAAAAAGTATCTCTCTTTCATGTTCTGCACCTAACTCAATTTTTGAGTTAGCGCCTTTAGGAACTAAGCTCTTCAAATCTAGAACGACAAAATTTGACAAAATATGTTTTTAGTTATCTTGACGAAACCTTATAATATGGTAAAAAATGGTCAATTTCATGTTCATGGTTGGATTCATTGAACCCTTTTCTTCAAGAAAATGTATACTTTGATATAGATTATATGAATAATGAAAGAGTTACAGCATTTTACTGAGGCTATGCTGAGGGTCCACAACCCTCTTAAATTCTGAAGTAAATGAACTGAAAAATAAATTCTTCAACATCATTGCGTATCCCTTTAAAGGTGGACGTTCCTATCAGAAGAAACCCCATATTTTCTTATTATTTCTGCAAATATATTTACGCAAGATATATCCCATTTAGCAGTTGCAGTTATAGGCTGCAATGAATTACTGCCTCAAGTGGTTAACCACCCGGTCAGTTTTTTACTACTCAATGAGTACATTTCGTGTCATCTTGTGCTTCTAAAAATAAGAACCATTGGAGTTATACAACTTAAACTTTGGAATACAACTATTTTAAAGATGACCCTTCATGTAGGATAGAAAACAGCAAGATGAAAATCGGGCCGGCTAGCAATCGGAACACCTACCTTTAAGCAGAGACAATTAGTTTGGGATCAATTCTTGTCTCATATTAAACATTCACAATCGAGCTTTCAATAGTAGGAGGCGTGGACCACTAGTAAATGGTCTATAAGAACGCAACCTAGGAGGTAAAAGTATGTGTGTTTGATTGTTTGAAAAGGGAATGGAGCCATCCTAAAAGTACACGAACAATTAGTACATAGGGAGAGGCTGTAAATCGGACAATTATTGTTGTCTAATATTATAGTATCACAATGAGTTATAAGATGAAGACCTATTATATACAGAATACGATGCCTATTGTACAAGAGACCTATGCGTGGGTAGGTTTGATTAATTACGTTATATAGTTACGTAATGTGCGATAATAATGGGATGAAGAGGGCGTCGATTGTATACAGTCATCAAAACAACTCATCAGGTAATAAATGTGCTTGTAAATCTAAAAAGTTTAACTCCTACTAAATTATCAAATCATTTTTCCTCTTTAATTTGAGATATTGCACGCTAAGATTGGTTGATTATTGAAAAAGTAACAATCCAAAATGTAAGGTAAACTATGATTTTAATTTTCTTAGTTTTCTTTTCAACACGGGGGAGAGTTGCGTACGTGCCGTATTGATCCATCGGAACAATGCGGTCCGATTATCCAACCTGGGCGTGGACCGGTGAATGAGTGCTACAAGTAATCAATAATTTGCCCGTAACTAAGTCCGCATGTGGAAACGCAAAATGCGAAACCGTACTTCATCTTACTTTTGGTACTGTAACTTTCTTCACATACTTTATCCCAAATTGAAGAGGATGAGTCATTTCTTAACTAGTTGACAATTTTATACTCGTGAGTAGGAGTTATAAATTTTGAGTTATTAGCACAAGTCAGGAAGTGAGGGTGGTTCAAGTAAGCGATATAGTACGATCATCCCCGAGGGATTACGAGGGAGTATTTTATGACGCTATGGAGAAGAGGGTGATCTCGTGACCACGAGAGCGGAGTTTCATTTGTTAGTGGATTTGTATTCTAGGAAGGTCAGCTTACACAATTTAACGGGGTGGCCCTCGCAAAAGTGCGGGCGGAATCCCAAATGGCCGCCATACATGGGTCAAAAATCAAATTGCTTTAATTAAGCTGACAAGCAAATTGTTGTCTGAGCACTTGAGCATTCCAAAAAATGTATAATTTGCCACACTTCCGATGTTTGGTTACCGAGATATCAAGCAAAACGTAAAAATGTCGTTGACCTTTGCATTCGTGATCAAAATTGCTCCAATTTTGACAAACGATAATATCTCAAATTTTTCGTCTGATCACAATGATTCCAGAAATGGTAGGTTTACCACCCAGAGTACATAATACAGGGGTCAAAAGGTCAAGTTTTATAGGAGGTCAACGTACTACTATTTCTGGTATCCTTGTGATCAGACGAACAACTTGGGATCCGGGCTTGAGATATCATTTGTCAAAATCGGAACAAGTTTAAAGGAAATAAATTCTTTTGCTCATATCTTTCATAATCTTTGGCAGTAGTCGCCCATTGTTAATGGAGTTTTCTGCAAAACGTTGCATTGAACATGACAAGCAGAAAACTAAGCAGGTTTCCGGTGCAAATATTAAAGGGTAACTTTTTTGTATTCTGCTTTTTTCAATATCCTCCACCGAATAAAACATACTTGAACCCCATTTTGGTCGACCTTTAATGTTGAATGACTTGACTGCGCTTGATGACGATAAATATAGTAATGCAGGGTCCAATACAAGCCATCTTTTCATATCAAGCCACTCAAACATCTCCCTCCCTTTGCATCACAGGTACTAGCAATCCCACTTAGTTTCAACATCAACGGATTTACGCATGCGCGATAATTACGCAATACTTAAAAAACAGATGGATCTAGTCAAGCCATTGAAAATACGAAACCTTAGTGTAGTTAGTTATCAGGAAGCTAATCAACGACACACTATTTTGTTTTTTATTCGAATGAACGCTTTGAATCATTAAGGTTTACAGCGTCTAACACGATGTCCAGCTTCAGGCGTTTGACTGGTTTAAGGCGTTTGACTGGTTTTAGTCAAACGGATCGTAAGACAAAACAGATTCCTCGTGGTGTCCGATCATTTCTACATTCATTTCGGGAATATCTACCCAGCGACAAAAATCCTTCCATATCCATACGTAAAACATTTCGATTGAGACGATCTATACCCGCGCGCAGGAGACGGCTGCGACTACATTCCAGACGATCGAATTCAAACCAAAACCAATCGATATTCAAACGCGCGAGCCTGGTTTTTCGAAACGCAACGTCCACATCATTGGCTCAAAATGAAAGCTTAAACAATCCTAACTTCAGGTATCAGACAGGAAAGGGGATTTTAAAAAAACCTCAGGAGAGATCTGGAAACCATCCGGAACGTCATTCCCGAAGATGTAGCTTACCAGTGCAATTACACAACACACTCTCAAATGTCTGTAGAAGAGGCGTTCAACGACATTACAGCAGCACGGTTCCTTCAAATCATTATCCGACCAACTTTGACTTCAAAGTTCAAGATGATGACACCTTAAGACGTCGACGAATTGAACGAATGCAATCCACATACTTGACACACTCTACGTCGTCAGTGGTAAGAGAGAATGAACAACACCGACAGGAGGAGAGACCCACAAGAGGACGAGAATATCGGCGATGCAGTTTGCAATCGACAAATTCACGAAGGAACTCTTCTTCGTCATTGCGGAAAGAAAGCGAAACAATAGGACGAAAAAGTCGGCAAAGCAGTTTGCCATTGACACATTTTCGAAGACGTTCTTCATCATTTGTGGAAGAAGATGACGAACAGCAAGCTGTAGACGGCCTCAACAAAGGACGACAAAGTCGGCGAAGTAGTTTGCAATCGACAGATTTACGAAGACATTCTCCGTCATTGGTGAAAGAAGGCGAACACCACCAAGTTGGAGGTGACCTCAACGTAGGAAGACAAGGTCGGCGAAGCAGTTTGCAATCGACAAATTTACGAAGACAATCTTCTTTGTCATTTGTGAAGGAAAGCGAAATGCATCAAAGAGATGATGGCCTCATAACAGGACGAAAAATTCGGCAAAGCAGTTCGCCATTGACATATTCTCGAAGACATTCCTTGTCATTGGAGAAAGATGGCAAACAACAACAAATTGTAGACGGCCTCAACATAGGAAAAAAAAGTCGAGGAAGTAGTTTGCAATCGACAAATTTACGAAGACACTCTTTGTCATCTGTGAAGGAAAGCGAAATGCATCAAAGAGATGACGGCCTCATAACAAGACGAATAATTCGGCAAAGCAGTTTTCCATTGACACATTTTCGAAGACGTTCTTCGTCATTTGTGAAAGAAGGCGAACAACACCAAGTTGTAGACGGCCTCAACATAGAACGACAAAGTCGGCGATGTAGTTTGCAATCCACACATTTACAAAGACAAACTTCTTTGTCATTTGTGAAGGAAAGCGAAAAGCAAGACATTGATGACGGCCACATAACAGGACTAAATTTGCCATTGACACATTTTCGAAGACGTCCTCTGTCATTGGAGAAAGAAGACGAACAACACCAAGTTGTAGACGGCCTCAACATAGGACGACAAAGTCTGCGAAGTAGTTTGCAATCGACAAATTTACGAAGACACTCTTTGTCATCTGTGAAGGAAAGCGAAATGCATCAAAGAGATGACGGCCTCATAACAAGACGAATAATTCGGCAAAGCAGTTTGCCATTGACACATTCTCGAAGACATTCTCTGTCATTGGAGAAAGAAGGTGAACAACACCAAGTTGTAGATAGGCTCAACATAGGACGACAAAGTCGGCGATGTAGTTTGCAATCCACACATTTACAAAGACAATCTTCTTTGTCATTTGTGAAGGAAAGTGAAAAGCAAGACATTGATGACGGCCACAGAACAAGACGAATAATTCGGCAAAGCAGTTTCCCATTGACACATTTTCGAAGACATTCTCTGTCATTGGAGAAAGAAGGCGAACAACATCAAGTTGTAGACGGCCTCAACATAGGACGACAAAGTCTGCGAAGTAGTTTGCAATCGACAAATTTACGAAGACAATCTTTGTCCTCTGTGAAGGAAAGCAAAATGCATCAAAGAGATGACGGCCTCATAACAGGACGAAAAATTCGGCAAAGCAGTTTGCCATTGACGCATTCTCGAAGACATTCTCTGTCATTGGAGAAAGAAGGCGAACAACACCAAATTGTAGACGGCCTAAATATTGGACGACAAAGTCAGCGAAGTAGTTTGCAATCGACAAATTTACGAAGACAATCTTTGTCATTTGGAAAGGCAAGCGAAATGCATCAAATAGATGACGGCCTCACAATGGGACGAAAAAGTCGGCGAGATAGTTTTCAATCGATGAATTTGCGAAGAAACTCTTCTTCGTCATTAATGACAGCAGACGAACTTAACCAAAGAGATAACAGGAACATAATAGGACAACCAACTTCGCGATTTAGTCTGCAATCGACACATTTGACAAAATCCTTTTTGAAAGTTCAAGATCAGATATCTCCAAATAGGAACAGTAGTCGTAGCTGTAGCGTTCCTGTTAGTATGTCTTTGCTATCTCCATTCCATTTAATGTCAAGCATGTATTCAATTTGCACATCATCTAGTGCACTATCCACGAGTACACAATCAAGTGGTAGTCATCTAGCATTAACGCCAGATAATATTCCAGACTTTGTTATTCCACCAAGAAGACTTCCCGCAATGACGAGACATTCCAGCAATCAAAAACAACTCCCACAGGATGACTGGTACAATTCAAATCTTCTAGCGGACAAATCATTCGACGATGACTCAGAAACTTTCCAGAGGCGTGTCAGTGCCGGCACTCTGAACCATCATCAGAGTATTGACAATGATGGAATGCATGACCAGAATGATATAAAAGTGGATGATTCTTGTCTGTTATTAGGTATGACATTAAAGCATATTGCAAGGACAACATCTAGCTATGGATTTCCTTCCTTAGCACATCCTGCTCTTTGGTACATTGATGAAGGAATATTTCACAGCGAATTACAACAATATTCTATTGCTACAAGTTACTACCCATCTCAACAGAATGGGAACCACTATAGTGCAACTGGTCTTCACCATGTTCACAGAAAACATGATCGAAATTCCTCTTTTTTGTCGTCCATCAAATGTAGCCGGTCCTTGTCGAAGGCGCCAGAGGATAATGACGCTGTGTCTACATATATCAGACGTAGACGTAGACGATCGTCAGGGTCTGTCCTTCAGCAGATAACGCCTTCCCTAACCTCTCCAATTGTGTATCACCACACAAAGCGATCTCCAACAACCCAAAGTACCCGGCTTCATACTGTGGAATTTTCGGGAGACGTCACTGCAATAAATAGCATTGATATCACCGTTCATTCGATTTCTCTACCTGTCATTATCGGTGATATAGAGGCAAGGGTCACCGTATGGTTTGACAAAGGCAACCAAAAGTGTAGATTCAAACGACAGCACACAAAGTGGATGCCTAAATACAACAGCCATCTGTTTTTGTTCGGCGCTGAAATGACGTTCAAATTCAGCGGGAGATTTGAATTACAAAATTTACACTTTAAAGTAACAACGCGCCACGAAGGAGGTAAACGCACGTGTAGAATTGGAAAGGCTGACGTTCCAATGAATAGTGAAAGAACAGATTTCTGCCGTATGAAAAGGATCCTTGAAGCTTCATGTCAGGTATGTTAAAAATGGGAAACAAATAATAAATACTGGTACAGACACTTAGATTTCAATTTATACCTCATGTCGTCAATAGTTTAACACATTTAGCATAATCCCCAAAATGTTAATGGTTTGAAGATCTTTTATTTGTACCAAGGAAATAACTGGAACAGCACTCATTACGGCGTGTCCAAGGAAACAGGCAACCTCTTCTTTATTTTCACGTGTATAGCACATACACCTAGCAACAAAAGTCCCTGACCAGGTGCTTTGAGGTTGGCTAATTCAAAATAGATAATCGGTACCAAAAATCTGAGATATACATTAAATGAGCAAATGTCTTCTCCGCAGTTTGATACCTTACTTACTTAGGGCGGATGATTTTTCCGAACCACAATGCCTCTCCAGATCTTCCTATCCAACATAGCTGTCTTGATTTCTTCCACCTGCAGTCCTGTATCACGTTTGAGTATGTCAATGTAGGTCAGGGCTGGTCTACCACGCTTTCTTGCTCCGTGCTTTGGGATCCAATGTATAAGTTTGTGTACTAGCTCCTTGGACCCTCTGAAGCAGTGTCCAGCAAATCTTGCTCTGCGTTCTCTGATCTTGTCCGAGACTTTTGGCATGTCCCCATACAGGTCCTTATTTGTCACATGCTGACTCCAGTTGATGTTGAACACAGATCTTAGCATCCTAGTGTAGCATCCATCCAGTTGTTTACCAAGCTTTGGGGTGACTGTCCATGCCTCACATCCATAAAGTAGGACGGATTCTACTGTAGCTATGAACAATCTTTCTTTGAGCTTTCTGGATAATGATTTAGCCTTCCATAGCTGACTAAGTTTGCCACAAGCTCTCCATGCAGCTGCTTTGCGTGTTTTGATGTCCTTTTCAGTGCTGTTCATCCAGGCTCCAAGGTATTTGAAGTCTTCCACTTTATCAAGGCGCATGCCTTCGCTTGTGGTAATTACAGGTACTTGCGTCTGGTTGAAGGACATGTACTTCGTCTTTGCAGCGTTCATTTTGAGCCCAACTCTTCCCACTGAAGTCTCCACTCTGTTGAGTAGTGATTGCGCTTGAGACACTTCCTCAGACAGCAGTGCAATGTCGTCAGCAAAGTCTAAGTCGGTTAATACGGTTGGTCCTATTCTTCTGCTTCTTCTTTTTGTTAGGTGGAATCCTAGCTCTTCTTCTCTGCCATCTATGGCCTCTCTTAGGGCATAGTCAAGAACAATGACAAAAAGATATGGAGCCAGGGTGTCTCCTTGTAGTACTCCAGCCAGTATCTCAAACACTTCTGTTTCTCCATCTGGTGATATGACCTTTGCCTTGGTGTCTTTGTATATGTCTGCTATTGCATTTGTAAGCTGATCGGGTACACCATAGGCTCTCAATATTTGCAGCATTCGTCCCCTATGTATTGTGTCAAACGCTTTCTTGAAGTCGATAAAGGTTATGATGGCTGGCAGGTTATTTGATCTTATTCCCTCAATAATTCTTCGAAGGGCAAGTATATGACCTACAGTGGTACGTCCTACTCTGAAGCCATTTTGATTAGCTCTTAGGTGGACGTCGAGCTCCGGTCTAATTCTGTTGAGTATCATCTTGTTGTATAGCTTGGCAACAATTGAACTCAGGCTTATTCCACGGTAGTTACCCCCCAAGCTGAGATCACCTGATTTCGGTATTGGTACTATGTTGAGAATGGACCACTGTTCTGGCTTTTTCCTGTTCAACAAGGCATCATTGCAGAAGTCGAGAATGATGTTATCCAAATCACATCTTTTGAGCATTTCAGGTGTAATACCATCTTCCCCACAGCTTTTCCCTTCTACTAGTGCCTTCTTAGCCTTCTCATATTCCTCCAAGTCAAAGGTTCCTACTTTAATGTTGTGATCTGATAGTATTGGAGCAATTTCCTCATCCTCATTACTTATATGTGGTGGGCTCCCAAGTAGATTTTTGAAGTGAGTGTACCAGTTGTTTAATCTCTCCTTTTGCGTGGACCCTTTGATTTGCCCCTTTCTTGTTGTCAGTCTTCCTGATATTTGGTTTATCAGTTTCCAACTCTTACCATGCTTGCTGTTTATGTGAGCATTTTCTACCTCTCTTAGCTTATTGGTAAGGTCTTTCTCTTTCACTTGATCATAAGCCTCCCCTAGGCTCTTCTTAGCATCCTTATAATCTCTGCTATTTTCCTCATTGTTAGTGTCTAGTTGATATTTTGCGTAAGCTTCATCAATTTTTGTTCTCGCCCCGATAACCTGGGCGTCTTTTGAGAAGTAGGTTCTTTTCTCTTTCTTCCTCGCAGGAATGACTTCTTCTGCAGCTTCTTGAGTGGCTGTTATGAACCTTGTGTATTTCTCAGTTGCAGTTTCTACGTCATCCTGAAGGGGCTGAAACCTATTGCGCACCTCTATACTGTATTTAGCTTGTAGATCTTGATCAGTTGTCAATAGATTCCAATCGTACTGCTTTTTCCGTTTGATGATCTTACTCTTCCTGAGGCTTAATCGGATGCTAGCAGAGACTATTCTATGGTCAGATCCCACACTAGCAAAGGTGTTGTATGCTTCAGAATTTTGAACACTGTTTCGCCATTTCCGCCTGACAAGGATGTAGTCCAGCTGTAGTTTATTGCCGCCTGGGCTGACATATGTCCACAACTTGCCTTTTTTCTTGCGAAAGTAGGTATTTGCGACTATTAGATCTTTCTCTTTAGCTAGTTCTGCTAGATACTCTCCATTTCTGCTTGTATCATCATGGTATGAAAATTTGGCGTCATCCTTTACAAGTCTGGCATTGTAGTCGCCGACAACAAGCAAGATGTTGTGTACTGGAATGGAGTCAATCGCCCCCTTTAGACTGTTGTAGTGCTCTTCTATGATGTCCTCTTCCGCCACATTTGTAGGGCAGTAGGTCACCACTACAGTTGTTGCTGGGTTACCATGGAAGTTAACTATGAGTGTACGATCAGAATGTGGTTTGATACTCGCTAATGATCGGAGTGCTGTGTTGTTGAGTAGTATCCCGACTCCACCTACAGCTGCACCTGCTTTATTTCTTGTTGCTGAGGTAGTGATCAGTGTTCTGCCCAGAATAATCTCATATTTCACTGGGTCATCATGAACAATGCGGTGTTCCTGTATCCCGATCATGTCAATTTTATATTTGATTAGATTTGATACAAGCTCCTCCCTACATCGACTCAGTCTGATAGTTCTCACATTCATGGTAGATATAGTGATATTTGTCTTGCATGTTGCAAGTCGTCTCCTCTTGCGCGCTCTGCCGTCAAGCTTACTCCTCCCTTCCGGGTTTGGGGGCATGCCGTCATCAGTTGATTTTGAAAAATCCGAGTCTGCTCCAGGAGCCGTTAGGTTAGTAGGGACTTTAACCCTAGTGTTGGTTTGGTTTGTCATCATGGTTTTTCTGTTGCTATAATCACTGCGGTCGCAACTCCTGCAGCATGGTTTATTATCAAAGTTGTCCTTCTTCTAGAATACTTGCCAGCCAAGGCTAATGAGTATATTCTACCCGAGTCTCAATATTTTAGATTGAAACCTAATAAGCTATGTTCAATAGACCTTCAGACTACTCCAATAGTCTTAGATCTACCGACCATTGCCCCCCAGAGCTCCGTCAGTTAGCATTAACCGCAAGGTTTGGCTATCCAGGTGGCACGCGACTAACATGCACTGTATTACAATGCATGCATCTCAGTCTTCGAGGACGTGGAGATGGGTAACTGCAAGGGAAGCGATTAGGGACAGGAGGGCTGATGGAAGTGCCTCCTGTATCTACAACCTAGAGCAAAGCAAAGTATGGAAACAGTTGCATAGAAGAAGCATGCAGAGTAGAAAGAGATATGAGATAGGGGAAAGGAAGATTAGTGGTAGAGGAGAAGGTTGGAGTTGCGCTACTTACAGCCAGTTTTAAACCACCAGTTTTAAACCACCCAATACTTACAGCCAGTTTTAAACCACCCAATACCTCAGGTTTGATACCTCATTCAACAAAATCGAATGGATACTTTTTAAGTTATGGCGATTTCAATGACCGCGTTCATCGATCCCTGTAACAAAAGCTATGGAAAAACCTCCTAAGCTTGAGGAATAAAGCGTATTAGGAAGTGCAAATGGTGTCAATAGATAAAGAAATGATTTTCCTGCCATTTGTCGAAAAAATCTATAAAAGCACCATTGATAGCCGACTTTATACTCCGATTATGTCACAGCTGATTTTTCGTATACTATCATACATTTTACAAGAAAGTTTGTGAGAAAACCAGAAAGAAATTAGTTGTTTTTATTGTGGATATGTCTTCTAGTAAACCCTAAACTAAAATCGTACGTTAGCTTTTGTCATTCTGTGGCTTCTGCTACGAATCATGAGGTAAATAAACATTTTGGTAAAAAAAGGCCTATAAATAGGCAAATGGCAAATAGGGTCTATACATAATCATAAATCAATGTCCTTGTAATTGATAACTGAATGCAACGTTCTTGTCTAATCAATGGACGCACGTTACAGTAGGCTGATCTCGCGGACATCCGTGAAGCGCAATACGTAAGTTCGACCCACAGCTCTGATTGTTTCTCGTGTAATTTTGTGAGTTTTCAAGCATGCGCATTAAGCTGATCGGAGTGCGCCCGCGTTTGTCTGACTGTGGCCAGGAGGATATGTGCCGTAAATCCATAGGCTTCCTCACAATAATCGTCTGTCTCTGTACATTTATCTTTTCTACTTTAATATTTGCAGCCACCAAAGTTGTACTTGTCAGTTTGTTTTAAGAATCTGGAGAAGAGACTACTGGTGACGATAGTGAAAGTTAAGGGAGTGCCATGTACATTTTTGAAAAGTGGTAGGTATAAATAATTATAATATAGGCTAACCATAGTCTTGTTTACCTAGTTCTAGCAGTGTCCTCTAACCCGCAGCTGACAGACCATTGACCAAATGTTTTTGTCAGACACCCTCTAAACATTATTTTTCTTAAACATTATTTCTCTTAAAACTCAACAAAGATTAATGAAAACGGAAAACACAAGGCGGGTCAAAATGGCATAATAACATAATCGGGTTTTCTAGCGGGAAACCATGTTATGAAATCAGGTTATCCGCCAATGTTATTTTGTTTTTGGTTGGCTCAATGTAACTACAGTACAAATATTCCCCTAAAAATTCATCAGGATAGCTTGTATTTAAATTATTTTTTCCGCCAGCATTTTGGAGCTTCACGAAGCCTGGATGCGAAATGTCTTTATTCAACTGGATGCGAACACCCACATTTAAAAATATGTAGCCATTGTCTTATACACATTTTTTAGAAGTCATCATGTCCTTGAATAATCGATCAAAGACATGACTGACGTCAATATACTTTCTTCCAATGGGCCACCACATCAAAGGAGGTTTTACTTAGAATTTGAACAATTAGGATATGTGCCCTTGGTAGTAAAGAGGTTCACTGACCTAATTAGTAGTGACAGTATTGGTACACAACTGTGACGTGACGTACAATTTTCCTGGAATCTTATCCATCTCACATGCTTAACACTTTCTACGCGGCAGGCGGCAGCAGACGACATTCCAAAATGTCCCATAATGTTTCAAAAATGGCAAAATTATTGATTTTCATTACAATATTTGGAATCACCATGAGGCATAATTCCGTTATACCCTACACACCAACATCGGTAGTATGCGTCGTTCTTAAAAACCACGCACTATGAATACCCCTGTGAAGGGTATCAGAATTACTCCAAAATATCTACAACGAGCCCATTGTCTCACATAATACCACTGCTATTACATTAAACTACATTATAGATATTTTGGGCAATGCTATAGTAAGTAATGATGTATATAATGTACTCTTTTCTAGGTCTGTACGTGTCTGTGAAATTATCTACTGAGGTGGACGAAGAGCCGATCGTCTTTCACGCTACCACTACTACTACTAAGAATAGCCACGACGGGGAAGTGGTATTCAAAGAGGCGCGGTCATTCGAACTACCACAACCCTTGTGGGATGTCATGCGCAGACGAACGACAGTAACAGTAACGGTTCATGGACGCAGTAAGATGTTTGCGCTCACCACTGTAGTGGGATGTGTTCACTTGGGACTCGATGCCCCAGATCCAGAAGCTGTCAAACATTGGGATCAAATTACCCGATCTCCAAACCAACCAATTACCTGGTGGCATATACTACACTAGTCCGCTGCGTTAGACCCTTTTATGTACCGATAGAGGGCTCACTCACTGTGACTGCTCCTCATCAGACTGCTCCCCATCCTCTACCCCGGATAAAGCAAAAGGCTTATTATAATACTAGGGCGGTTCTCGGATGGGAGCGGTTTTTGGCAAGACGAAGTATCAGAATGTGTAGTTCGATTGTGTGACAGTGAAATTATACAACGTCTATAAGGTCGACTAATGATACACGAACAGTAGGATTCAGAAGCATATATATTCGAGTAAACTAAAGTCCACAGGTCTCAAGTCATGAACGTCTAGGTAACACATTTTAGGCGGCCGATAAACTATATTTCTTACGATATACTATGACTCATAAGGTTGATATTTGTATTGGTTGGAATTTATATTATTACTCCTATTTGTTGTATGAATGTACAGTACGAAAAAAAGTAATTGCCAGTTAATAAATATGCTCAAAACTCCAAAAGTATAGCTCAGCCTATGTAAAGATATTAGGCCTAATCCATAACATCGATATTGCACGTTAATGCACGTGACTAAATAGTAATAATGCTATGTGTCATAAACCAAAACCAAGTATATTTCTCATTTTTGCCTTTGGTTTCAACATCATTTCTTGAATTAAAATTGAAAGAGTTATGAGCATATTTTAATCACCTAAGTTACTTTTTTAGCAATGTAAATAAAATCCACATCAAGAACATACATGGTTTTACTGATGGTAAACAGTGGCGGATCCAGGATTAAAATTTACGGGGGGGCTGACCAAGGATTTTTTAATTGGTACCCCCCCAATTTTTGTGTGTGTAAAAGGTCCCCAATATTTTCTGCCGTCAGCTCCTGAAATTCTGCTAAGTGGGGGGGGGGGGGGGGGGGTCGCAAATGTACCGAGAACCTACCTATGCCTCTGAAAAAGGTAAAGTGGTACACAAAATGGACTATTGTCAAATTTTACGGGGGGGGGGGGCACCCTTCTTTTAGAAGAACGAGAGGGACAGAAAAGGAGTGGGCAGTTTTTAAGTTTGGTATAGACCATATTTATGACTGGCGCTTTTCTGTCGTAAACATCTTTATCACGTAACAAAAGCAAGGTGAAGAATTACACTCTTCGCCTCGCCTTCGCAATACTTGATATCGTTATGTGTACATTCTGTGCCTCACTTTCTTTAAGCGATATTGTAATGATTACATTATTTGAAGAGCTGATTTGCAAAGGGGCTTACGTCCAAAAAAATGAGTTATAACCGGCAATATATAGTATTGTGGTAGTAGTTTCTAGCAATGTGGGTAATTTGTTGAAAAAAACATTTCATCCCATAGTAATTCAATATAGAAGTCGAGTTGTATACTTACTTGGTATACTTGGTAGTTAAGTCCTTTGATCCTTAAGGAAGGACTCTCAGCTTCTTTTTGAAGGTAGCCACAGTTGGTGCAGACACGGTTGACTCTGGTAAACGGTTCCATGGGTCAACCACTCTATTCGAGTAGAAGTGCCCTGCGAGCTGTGTCCTTGTACGTCTTTTAAATAGCTTTTTGGAATGACCTCTTAATTGTGTGTGGGGGAGTGAAAAGAACTTAATCACGTCAGTTTTAAAATGTCCATGCATAAATTTGTAGGTGTCGATAAGATCTGTCCTTTCTCTCCTCTCTTGAAGCGATTCCATTTGAATGTCTGATTTAAAAAGACGTAAACATTTTGCCTGCACCTTCTCGAGTTTCTCAATGTTCTGTTTTGTTTGAGGGCTCCAAGCGGTGGATGCATATTCCAGCCCTGGACGAATAATGGAACGATATAACGTCGTTAATTTGTCCTCGTTTAGTCTGGAAAAACAGCGCCAATATATAGGCAATATATAGTATTGTGGTATGCAAAAGGGCTTCCGTCCAAGCCAAATGTTTGGCAATACATTTACACTCTCCTCTAATGCAAAATACTGCCCCTATAATTCGTTATCAAAAGACAACTAAAGAGAAAAAAAGAAATTCTTGTTCCTGTTTTGTTCCTGTTTTGTCCCCTCGCAAACTCCCAACGCCTCGCCACTTACTGTTTAATTTGGCGATAGTCATTTGTTCAGTCCAATTTTTGATTTGGTTAATGATTTATTCCGTGTAGTAAACTGTTTGCGTGCATTTTATTGAAATGTGTTGCAAAAAGGCTTACATCGTTTTTTTGAAAAGTAAAGAAGATAATAACAAAAGAAATTAAAGTGATTGATTTAAAAAACATTTGATTGGCATAAGTCACGTGTTCGTTGTACGCCGAGGATACGAAGAAATCTTAATCGATGTTCCAAGACCATCAAACAACAAATGTATACGGCTCTTGTTCGTCCTCATTTGGAATATGCCTGCGCTGTATGGGACCCTCATGTAATATCTGACGTTCAAAAAATTGAAATGGTACAGCGCAGAGCGGCTCGGTTTGTAGCATGTAATTATAGTAGATCAGATGGTACCGTAACTAATGGGGCAATCACATGTATCCGTGTGAGCTGGGCGGCCCCTTACCGTCTTATAGAAAAACAACAGAGTCCAACACGGTGAACAATCAGCAAAAAATGTCAACGGCCGCATTGATTTTTTTTTCTTCACCGGGTTCATACTGTTCTATACCGGGTCCTTATCGGCCTGGAACCGGGCTCATACCACCTCCTCAGTACGGGGTTATTTAGGGGGGGGGGGGGGGATGCCCCTGGCTATGCCACTGCCCCCCCAAAAGTAAATCTAGCCCTGCCCCAAACTCTCAAATTGCTGTCTCAGCAACAATGTTTAAAAGTTGATTGACTGCAATCATCATCGCCGGCGCGAAGCTTATTCTTTTCCTAAAAACATCTACATCGGCCTAAGCCCCATCATCTTCGCTGGCGCGAAGCTCAATTTGTTTGGGAAAATGTGTATCGGCGAAGCACCGCTGGCGAAGACATCGACGCGAAGCTCAACATTTTTACTTGAAAAACCGCGACATCGGTTGAGATTTAATTGATCCATATCACACTTGCGAGTTTGCAATGGAGGGGGTGTTAGAGTATTGTGTGACTTTCTCTACTGTTCCTTTGGCTCATTAACCTTGACACCTCGTCATACAAATATTATTCGAATCAAGTATTTGGGCAAGAATTAGTACCTACTGTTTTACCATCATAGTTTGGACACTCGTCCGTGCTCGCAATTTAAATCAGATTTGGGACATGTTTAATGTTAGCGCTGCTTAATAGATAGATAGCAGAGGTCTCCCCTTCTCTTACCCTCTCTCCGTTTAATCACCGGGCTCACCGTCCTCATACGTAGCTAGCTTACCGTTTTCGCCGGGTGCATAACACCTCCTCACCGGTCCTCGGTCCATACCGCTTTACACCGGGTCTGTACCGGGTTCTCACCGGCCTGGTACCGGGCTCACCGGCCTCATACAGGTCTAGCTTACCGTTCTCACCGTGTCCTCACCGTGTGCATACCACCTCCATACCGGCTCCTAACCGGTCGGAACGCCTGGGTACCGGCCGAAACGTATTGATTATATCATCAAACCGCCCTTTTTAAGCTGAGCGCTTAAACTCGCCGCTTCATTTGCATTCCGGAATTCGTACGACCAACATCTATAATACTCTCTAAATGCAAAAGAACTAAACCTCACTCTTTCGAGAGCTCTAGGAGGGACGGCTCTTCTAGGAAGTGAAGTTCACTCTTTTCAGATTGATTTTTCACTCTTTTCAGATTGATTTTTCACTCTTTTAAGAGTGATTTCCACTCTTTTCAAAGTGATTTTAACTCTTTTTAGAGTAATCGCTCTTATAAGAATGAACTTCACTCCAAAAAAAGAGCTGTCCCTCCTAAAGCTCTCGAAAGAGTGAGTTTTAGCTCTTTTACATTTAGAGAGTTGCAACATGCCTGCTGAGAGTCCGTTCCGCGAACAGTTACCAGGCTGAATGCGGCCATTCGCAGCCCGCGTCGCTAAGATGGTCGACGTCCACTACCGTCCATCACCGCCCTGCGAATGGGCGTGAAACGTGTGTGAAACGGGTGCGAACGGGTGCGCCGTCCTTATACCGTCTTCATACCGGGCTCCTATCGTTCGCCGCCGCTTTTACTCACCCGCCAGGAGTTTTGAGCATGTTCAAATCTCCGGTGGCCGGCAAAGTCCCCTGAACGTGTTCAACGGACGGGAAACGGCCCATCCGCCGTCCGCACCCATTTTTCACACGGTAAGGGGCCGCTCAGCTTACGTTTACACGGATACATGTGATTGCCCCATAACATACTAAGTGATTTGAATTGGTCGAATTTGCAAGAACGACGAAGGAACATCCGTCTATCAATCATGTATAAAATTCATGCAAATGATATAGCAATCCCAATTCCAGAACATATCCAACGTCAAACTACAACGACTACTAGACAATATCATCCAAAGAAATTCCGACTAGTGTCCAAAAATGTGTATAAATACAGCTTTTTTGCGAATACAATATCCGAGTGGAAAAACCTCCCTCCTTCATCCGTCTTAGATTCAAAAACCATTGAAAGTTTCAAAACCGGTGTAAATAAGCATGTAACGTAGATTAAGTTCATTATGTCTGTCTCATCATTCGCCATTTTGTTTTTCTCAATTAGATGTTGCTTTAAGCAATTTTATTGAGTATTAATTTATATTTATATTTAGATTTAGTACCTCTTTCATACGGAGCGTTTAAAGTGCCATTAGATGGCTACATAATTATCTTGACAAGTCGACATATTATCAACGTTATGTTGAGATAGTCACATATTTTTTCTCACATTCTTGACTTAAACAGTTTTATTAGTCGTCATGATGATATAGACTATCTTGTCAAGTTGACTTTACAAAACATAGATGTCGTCATGGCGAGATAGGTTAACTTGAAGAGTCAACTTCACAAAAAGTAGATGTCGTCATGGTGAGATACAATATCTCGTCGAGTCGACTTCACAAAAAGTAAATGTCGTCATGGTGAGATAGATTATCTCGTCAAGTCGACTTCACAAAAAGTAGATGTTGTCATGGTGAGATAGATTATCTTGCCAAGTTGATTTAATAAAAAGTGAATGTCGTCATGGCAATATAGACTTTCTCGTCAAGTCGACTTCACAAAAAGTATATGTCGTCATGGTGAGATAGATTATCTCGTCAAGTCGACTTCACAAAAAGTAGATGTCGTCATGGTGAGATAGATTATCTCGTCAAGTCGACTTCACAAAAAGTATATGTCGTCATGGTGAGATAGATTATCTCGTCAAGTCGACTTCACAAAAAGTAGATGTCGTCATGGTGAGATAGATTATGTTGATAATTGTTACGTTGATAATATGTCGACTTGTCAAGATAATTATGTAGCCATCTAATGGCACTTTAAACGCTCCGTACTTTCATTATACACATAATAATTATTTCAAAGCATCAATCACACTAGTCCAGAATACTTTCATTCTGTTTTTCTCAAAATCACTAAAATTAATGTAAGCCTTTTTCATATCACCTCTTCATTTGTTTACTCATTTTCGTTATTAATGTTTATCGGGGTTTACTCTATCAACGGCAGGAAGGCGCCAATTATAAACTAGTCTATAGAATAGGAGATGGCGTACTTCGCTTTGGGTTTAAAACTCGGGCTGGTCGCTTTTCTTTTTTCTCTCTTTTTTGTTACAAATTTTATTAGTTAAATATTGGAATTTTGATTTAGGCCTATATTATACAAATGCATTTTTTTCTGAAACTATGATATTTAAAAAAAATCTGCAATAGAAGAAAATATAATAAGGCTTTTTTAAGAAACCCGGCGGGAAGAGCTCGTTCAATCTAGTGCGACCGTTGTGGTGGCACCGCTAGTTTACTTGGCGTTGTTCTACTTAAAATAATACTATCGTCCGCATTTATGTCAGACAATATATATAACACGGGTACGGTCTAAAAACAATACCTTTATTCTCATTCTTAAACAATCATACTTTAAGACATTTATCAAAGAAATAAGTACATTTTGTTGTTCACATTTGACAACTTATACCCCTGCTAGGATCGAATAACCCACAACATTCCATCCAATCCCATGCGATGAGGACACCATGCGTAAGCGTAGCGGCGCCGGCATATGCGCAGGAAAGGCGCCAAAGACGCACTGCAGAAGTGCGCGTTATGGAGCAAACCACGCATTGTGAAGGTCGGACGCACTCTTAAAACGTAAGCCCTACCTACTTCAATTGTTTCATCTAAATGTCGCCGATTTCTCTGATTGCTTAAACTCTCTTAGCTGTTTAATAATCTACAATCATCGTGATCTGTATTATACGGGTTCTTCCGTAACCTGACTCAATTAATCTGACCTGACTCAATTTTATCTGACATAGTCTCATCTGACACAATTTTTTTTATGATTATAAGGTGACGAAATTTGTTTTAAAATATATGGTATCATAAAAGTGGTTTTCGCAGCCCCAACTGATGTTAAACCGATAATTTATCTCGCCTTTTCAAATTAAATCATTCTGGCTCTTCATATCTTTCGCGCGATTAAATTAGGAATTTGATATCGCCCAAGCCTGACAGGCAGACTCCAACACACGCTGCTTCAGTACTCGCGATTTATGCTCGCTTTTCGAATAGACTCGGTGGAGATTAATTTAAATAACAACAACAAGGCTCATTGCACCGCTACAGCTGATCAGTGAGTGATAACCCTGTAACGACACTATATATTATTAACAACCGTCGCCATCTTCAGAATGACCCGTGGCGCAGCGGTCTAGAGCGCTGGACGATTACTGTTTTATCGCAGATGGCATTTCTAAGATACGTGTTCGAGTCCCGGCGTCGGGGATGATGTTTTTTGTGTCATCTAAAATTAACTTTTTTTACTCTCAAATTAAATAGACATATTAATAGCACTCTAGTTTGCACATTTTATATTCTTTTTTTCAATACAGATCATTTAAAAATATTTTTTTGGATAAAATGGTTTTAATTTTCGATTTAGCAGTAGGCCTACATAACTATTGAGTAGATAAACCATTTGCAGGGGGAACATCCCCCTCAACCCCCCCCCCCCCCCCCCCCCCCCTGCGCCACCCGGGCCCTGCCCCTCTGAGTGGGTAAAAAACAAAGGAGAAAGAGAAGATTGGAGGGAAGTAGAAGGAGACGGATAATCGATAATAGTGTACAATTATTCAACAATTCTTATGCAAAATACGGACTTCCTACGTGATAAACTTTTGCCGAAAGCTGCTTCACCGACTGAATTACCGGTATGTACCCTTTACGCACAGAACGAAGTTCATGTATCGCCCAAGCCTTATAATCAGGGCTCACTGCACTCATCATGTAACCGAATAATGCGTGCCAGAGCCTACAATGTTTTAAGATAAAATTAAGCTGTAATGACAACATGTAATCACTTGATTTCATTCACACGGAATATTTGGAGCCACATGTGCGTTTTAATTACTTTTCCCGATATCAGGAAATCTTACATTACGAGAAAAAAAACTGTGTCAGATAAAATTGAGTCAGGTCAGATTAATTGAGTCAGGTTACGGAACAACCCGTATTATACCCATGTACGCTCGTAAGTTCTAGATTTGGATTTAATAATGTGTATGCCCGTTGTTAAGCGACTGAAAAATCGGTTATACGGCATACGGATCTCTCAGGTTGGGTCGGTCGGGCTTTTCTCTCTTCAAATCGACCCAAATCACAAACATCTGTAAAATGTCGCCGTATTTTTGACAAACTAGAAAATGCGTTGACCGGAGATAAATAACAGGGTATTTCTTTAGCAAAATCAAAACCTAAATCACTCGTTTGAAGAAATCAAGTTATCATATTTATTTATGATATCTGAATGGACAAGCATTTTGGTGAATAATAATTTTTATTTATAATTTCATTTATAAAAATACAGTTTTAACCAGAGATATATATATATATACAGGGTGAATAAAAAAGGTGCACGGATTGAAACGACCTTTGACCTTTGACCTAGCTTGGCATGATGAAATGGAGCAAATGCTCAACTTGAATGTACCTGTATGTAATACATTGTGATGATACTGACATGGCAAAACAGCAATATTCACACAAAAGTGTGCCATAACATTAAAAAAATCGCACAAATGAAATGTTCTGCTGAAGACACTTGTTTCTAGATCAATTGCACTTTGTTATGAAAGTCAGTCACATTAGTGAAGGAACATAGCCTACTTGACACTCACAGGTTCACAAATTAAAAGTTCTGAGTCCATTGCTTCTTCTGCTAAAGCTGTTTAACAAATAAAATACAATTTTAGCTTCCTTGCAATTTGAAATTTAAATTTTCCTTTGTTGATATTGAGGTCTTAAACGAAGTGCTCCATTGATTATGTCTTAAAGACGGGGTCACGCAAGCACAACATTGAGCATTATCTATTAGAAAAATAATTATCGAGTCGAAATTACATAATTATTTATATAGAATAAAATTTCATACTAGTCACAAAAACGATTAAAAACTGCCATCACTCAACATACAATTTCTAAAATTCGCGGCGATCGAACGTCCCGGTATCGATTACGTCATGGGTATCGGTGCTCAAATCTGCGCATGTGCATTGTATATAGGCCTATAACTATAACTTCATCGACACCGGGACTTTCGATCGCCGCGAATTTAAAAAAAATTCATGTTGAGAGATGGCGGTTGTTATTTGTTTTTGCCATAAGTGTGGTGTTTTATTCTATATAATTACAAAAGTTGGGCTCGATAGTTATTTTTCTAACATATAATGTACAATTTTGTGCTTGCAGGACACCTCCTTTAACTGCCAGCTTACACAACCTGTCACACTTTCGTTATTGTTTAGTTGATGAATTATACGTTTTATACAAACAACAACAGTTTCATGGTTCAATGCACACATCAAGGTCAAAGAGCCGTTTCGAACTGTGCACAATTTTTTTTGACACGCCCTGTATAAAAAAAGCACCACAAAGAATGATTTCTACACAATACAATTCTTCCTATTGAAGAATTAAGGCCATCTACCAGATATACACTACGTAATTATACTATTTTGAATAAGTAGCATATGAAAGTAGACACGTAAGGAGCCTGCGCGTAATTCATCTTGAAAACCGTACTATGACCCAACCCAAGGCGTAGCCGAGGAGCATAATATCGCTTTCACTGACCCAACAAATTAATATTAAATACCAAATATATAGATTGTTGTCATCTTATTTTTAAAAGCTAATTTTCGGCCATAGATTGGGGCCAGAGCACTCTATCTCACAGGTGTTAGTAATAACAGCAGCTAGAGGACGACAGGCAACCAAAATATATTCATTCTAATCACTCCTTTACCAAGCCAAAAATCCAAATGGCCGCCATACAGACGGGTCAAAAAATTCGAATTACTTCAATTGAGTTGACAAATATACCAAGATTTTCGTCTTGGTATGAGGATTTTAATAATGTATAGTTTGCCCATCTTCCGATGTGTTGTTACCGAGATATCAAGCAAAATGTGAAAAGGTAATTGACCTTTGCATTTGGGGTCAAAATTTGAACTTGCTCCGATTTTGACAAAGGATATCTCAAATTGTTTGTCTGATCACAAGGATTCCAGAAATGGTAGTTTTATTGTGTGGGGTAGGTTTTTTGCCTTATACAGGGGTCAAAAGGTCAAGTTACATATGCCTATAATATATGGAACTGTGACCTTTGACCCCTGTATTAAGACATATTAAATATTTGCGAATTTCAAACTTCATGCCATTTCGTTTAAGTTGATGTGTAACTAAACATCAGAAGTGGGGCAAACTATATATTTTTAGAATCCTTGTTTTCAGACGAACAATTTGATATGCTTCTCTCTAAACGATTTAGCACACATGGGATTCTTGGGTTTTTTGATATGTGATTCTACACATTTTTATGGACCTACCCTGCAAAAATCAGCCTGTTATTAACTATTTCTAGGTTTTGGGCAATATGATGCTAAGATTCTTGGACTATAGAACGCCCATTACGCTGGTACACGGGTGATCTAAATCGGATCGCGTGATGATGAGACGTCCATCAACCTGGGATATGACGTCATGAAAAACTATGCCGGGGGTAGCGCATTTTTTGCATAGTTAACATTTGAATCCAATCACCTGTTGTAATGCAATAGTACACATAACTTGGACTTACACATTCTTTACGTTGAAACAATATCAAACAAAGTGGTTACATACAATTCTGCAATACCAGGATTTTAACGTGGTACCTTTCGCATATTATACCCGTTCCCTAACCACTTGGCCACGAGGAGTTGGCTGCCATGGCTAGAATTCCAATCCAATTGTTTACACATGTTCTAATTGCAAATGTTAACTAACGGAAACAAAGTAGCGCCCGGCATAGTTTTTTTCATGACGTTATATTGAAATAAAAGAAGTCATAGTTAGACTATCCCCGCGCTTTTAACCAATCAATTGACAGTACTCTATATTAAAGGGGCATTAAGAGATGTGGTGGAGGCAGTGCCCTCAATTACAAAAATATATGATAAAAACTGAGATTTGTATATTTTTACAATTAAATTACATGTATGAACTTACACCTATAAGGATTAAGAAAAAAACGCCCTCTTTGTACAACAAAACGTCGATTCAAAAATGCTGGTAGAGTCGCAACCAGCATTTTACATGGTTAAGGGTGGTATTCCAACATATTTAAAACATTGTTTTAATCAAGTTTTGCTGGGTTTTTTTCTCGTAGGAACAACAATAATGGCAATATTTTATATTCATCTTGAATTCTGAAGTAAATTAATTAAAATTAAAAAAAAATCAACATGACATTGTGTCCCTTTAATGAGGCAATTGAGAAGTGTCAATTCATATGGGGTATGAAGGGAAGAGCCCCGAGGAGCGACGGTGGTGGGTATCGCTCATTTTTACCATTATACAAAACAGGTTTTTCCAGAAACCTTTCCCCGGCAACTTTCAAGGTCGATCTCAAGGATTGCTGAACCAATACTAGGCATGTTTGTAAATATTTCAATGCACTTCCCGAGGTGATTCCAAATACGGTAATGAAATTTATACATTTTTGAAACATTTTGTGACATTTTGGAAGATCGTGTCTGCAGACGCCTGGCTCGTGGAAAGTGTGAAATTTGAATACAAAATACGACGACAGGATTATACAAGTAGGGCCAAAAAAAAGAAAGAGTTGACTTGCCCTTTCCGACCGACCCGAATTTTCGGAAATCTAGGGTCTCTATTTTATTTTTATTTTTCAAAAAAAAATAAAAAAATAAAAAAAATAAATAAAAATAAATCAAAAATCTTTAAAACGTGTTTTTGTGCAGTAAATTGTCAAAAAATGTCAAAAAAATGTCAAAAATGTCAAAAAATCCGACCGTCCGACCCTGAAAGGGCAAGTCAACTTTTGTTGTTGTTGGCCTAGCCTACATGGTAGATTTAGGAGAGCATTCTTAAATCATAACGCTAAAAAGTGTATTCCTGGTGTTATATTCAGAATTGGTGAATTTGATGTTCATATCTTTTGACCGAACTTATATACTCCTTTAATTAACAATATACATATTAAATTTGGTACTATTGAACTTATATAAACTACTCCATTTATCTACCCGTTTACATTTTAATAATTATGATAATAATAATCTGGATTTATATAGCGCCTTTCCAAGATTGATCAAAGCGCTGTAATTTCGCTGCCACTGGCGAATCATCAGAATCAGATCGCATCAACTAGGGTGCTGCCAATTCAGGCGCAAACCTATCCGCACTTAGATTGTAACATCCAACATTTTTCAGTGCAGCTCACCAAATTCCATTGGGTGAAGGAAGTTTTTGAAAATCGAAACAACTGATCGCCGATTTTGAAAAAAAACCCCATTTCATTAAGTACTTTCAAACTATTTTTTTTTTTTAGGCATACCCGTTTTTTAAAATATTTAACATACTTCATTAAAAAAGAAACCCACTTAAAAAGATTTTCGTAATAATCGTCCCATTTCAAAGTTTAAAAATGTTGAAGAGATCTCTTAGACCTAATGAACGTACGTTCGTTCTTACGTCGTATTGCAGATCAAAAATGTTCACGTGTATACAACTTTGAAACTATTTAACCTCATTCTGATTTTTGATATTTTCGTTTGAAAAAAAGCAGCTCCAATCCTCGTATTGGCGCCTCTACGAGCAGCGAGAATAGCAAAGCAACTGCATATGATATGACAGCAAGGCCGATGTAAAGGATCGTCTGTAGGTAGAATAAAAAATGATGAAGCAAAAATGAAAATGGTAAAGGTATTATTCAATACTACATGTACATACTTTTCATTAGCGAGCTCCTTCAAATAAATACTATGGATCCATGTGACGCCTAACATGTTGGAACCCTTAGCGCATCATCTAATAAAACACAACCTCACGGCTCAGATTGTTGATGGGAACTTTGTGAATTTTCAAGCATAAGCAGTGATCGTAAGTGCGCCCGACTGTGACCAGGATAATAATACAGACATTGCCACTAGAAATACTGGGTACCTACACTGCAAAAAGGTTGCTTAAATATTTACTCAACATTTTACACAACGTTGTTGAAGTATGCAACCGCTTAACAGTTGCGTAACATTTACCGTTGGATAACATGTTTTCACCAACAGTTGAACAATTCCAGTTACTCAGCAGTTGCACAATTTTAATTACACAACAGTTGGGTATTATTAATTAACCATTTGTTGGGCATTTTGTGACTGTTGCTTAATTTGTGAATTATTTTCATTATATATTGAGCATTTTTGTATAGCAACTGTTGCTTAATTTATCAAATATAGCCATATGTTGGGTATTTTATTTGTGACAAGTTTTTATTATATATTGAGCATTTTTGTATAGCAACACGGGGTAGGGAAATAATGTGACTTCTGGGCGATGCAGCAGAGCTACATACATCACTTCCTCCCGGTAGTGAACCGGTAACTTGTAATGGGAATTCTAGGCGATGCAGCAGAGCTATATACACTATTCCCTTTCGGTAGTGAATCTGTAATTTATTTTAACATGTTATTTAACTATAGGCCTATATATAATATCTGACATCTCTTATCAATGGTGTTTTTTACTGTGAACGTTTGCCAAACGTAGTCTTGCTATCTGGGTATGAAGGTATAAATAAACTGCGCCAATAAAGTATCGAAACACTTACAAACGGTCAGATTGATCGGAATCTGAATTAGTATGCAAAAAAATAATTAAATAATTCGATTCACAGTTATCTTCTGCGCATTTTGACACCTCTTTTGTTGCGCTATGATGTTGTTTGGCGGATTTATGGGCACTTGAGTGGCTAAAAGTCGAATTCTAAAGTTGCAAAAGCCCCTATTCCAGCAACGAATAAGATCATCATTATTTTTGCCCGCCTTTTTTAAATGATGTGTATGTCGCGTGTTGGATAAATCGATTGCAATGAATATCAGCATTAATTTTCAATAACAAAACAAAAGGGTCAGAGATGGGAGGCATAAATCAATAATTAATCAATCATTAATTGTCATGGTTAAGTAAACAGAACAAATTGGTGTATTTTGTCTTAATTTTGTCTGTGTGTGATGCTTTGTGCGAGTTCCTTTCTGGAATTGGGGTGAATAGGAGCTTTTGCAACTTTAGAATTCGACTTTAAGCCACTCAAGTGCCCATAAATCCGCCAAACAACATCATAGCGCAACAAAAAAAGGTGTCAAAATGCGCAGAAGATAACTGTGAATCGAATTATTTAATTATTTTTATGCATACTAATTCAGGTTCCGATAAATCTGACCATTTGTAAGTGTTTCGATACTTTATTGGCGCAGTTTAGTCCATATTATATAATACATAAACATATTTATGTGATTCTTTTGGTGGAAAATAGATCACATGACATGAACTATTCAGTATATGTCCATGTCGTGTATTTTTTTGGCTATAAAAATCGACTATTTAATATTCATCGCTAGTGACGTCGCTATAACACCGCTGAAATGATATTCATAAACAAATATATCTCAAACAAGGATGGCAATTTTAAACTATTTCCTCAGTGTATTCCGTTGTAGATGCCAAGACAGAATAAATATAATTGTGGTCCTGCGCTGCAAAAAGGTTGCTTAAATATTTACTCAACATTTTACACAACGTTGTTCAAGTATGCAACCGCTCAACTGTTAAGTAAAAGTTGCCCAACACCGTTGGATAACATGTTTTCACCAACAGTTGAACAATTCTATATCACTCAACAGTTGTTCAAGTATGCAACAGCTCACGAAATTGGCTTTTTTGGACAACAGTTGCCTAAAATTCACATATGCGTAACTTGCATCAACTGTTGCGTGATTGTCCTCAATGCTCATGCAACAGTTGCCAAAGTGAAATATTTTTACGCAACATATTTTAGCAACAGAAACAGTTTCCACCAACATTTTAAGGACATTGTTTTCGACGAATTGCTCAACGCTGGGGATTTTTTACTTTTATACAACGCCTAACTTTCTACATATATTGAATGAATTTTATTCAACACGTCAACCAACGGATGATAAAAGTACTTTTAGCAACGTATTTTAAGCCACCTTTTTGCAGTGTACACTAACGCATAAGACAACCTATAAGAATCGAACCTGATATTAGCTGGCTGTGTAGAAATACAAACACTTAATATTATTTGTTCCTATGTATCGATTTGCCCCACTTTACTATCCCGTGCCAACTGGTATTGAATTCTTAACCAACCCACGTGAGTGAAAATCCCACTCGAGGATAACCAGCAACACATGGCACAATATGCTAATAATACATACTTAAGATTCATGATTCATAAGCAATCATATTAATTTTAAATTTTAAACAGATGATGTTTACTGGTGCGTAAGCTGACCTGAAGTGACCAACACGGATCTCACACATATCGTCATTCATGATGACGTAACGAGAAAACCCCCAAATATATTGCTAATTCACTACGGTCGTCCAACAGAAAATAGTTATTAAACACTATAGTTTGATCAGTTCCAAATTGGCGAAGCCACCTTGCAGCAGCGAATGAATACAGAAGGACGCGGGCGCGTATGAAGGCAACTAACGCACTGTACATCATATGCGTGATGCGAGCGTGCGACCAATACCGCGTGCGTGTGGCCATAATCGCGGGCGTAAACTTGGATTGCTTTTGGGCGCGTAGAGATAAAAACAGAATATTTCTCTGATTTAACTTTAATAGTAGGCTTTAATTATCTTACCATTGTAGTCACGGTGAGCTGCACACCTGAACGAAGACTGGTGAAATACATATACAAAATCATGAGATGTACTAAGTAGGCACTGAATGTCAAACGAGCCAATGGAATCCAAATTGGCCAAGACAACACGGTGTTTATCGGACCTGTAATAAACAAGAGTTACACCATTGAGAACATTCGTATTGAATCCTTGGATATTCAACGATTGTTTGTGTGTTTGATTCAATTCAATATTTATTTTCCATCATATCAACAAGGACAAAATACAATAACAATTTAACAAGTAATATGATGGAGGAGGAACAACTAAAAGCAAAAGCCTGGCGTTGTTGCACCCCCTTAAACAAAGCTTACACTCTACAAATACAGAAGAATAGACAAAATACAATTATAATAATAAGTTAAACATAACAGAAAAACAAACAAAAATAGACAAACGAAAGGGTGAACAAGCAATGGATATACATGATATCCCACGTGGAAGCAGCAACATGATATTTTGTTTTGTTTTTTAATTTGTTTTGATTTAAGTTTATTAACATAATATTGGTTTTTGGTTTGTTTTAAAGTTTGTGTTCTTGATTGTGTATATATAGTATTGTCTCAGTATTGGTCAAATACCAATTTCAGTACTAATCGTGACGGAAGGTTTATAAACTAAACTAATGATGAAAGAATAGATATGAAATATTTCAAAAACAGTATACCGTAAACAATATTTATTACTGAATTTTGTATTTGTCTATTTGTTAATTAATCTATGGTATAACAAATACGATATGTGTATTAACAATAGTTTCCATCCGGTGGTGGGTTGAGGTTGGGTGGCGGGGGGGGGGGGGGGGGGGGGGCGTTACTGAAATTAAGTTTGAAGTGGGTGTGCCGCTGGAGGTTTGAAATCCTGACCCACTTTAGGGATGTTTTTACCTACAAAAATGGTTGGCTTGACTGGGATTGTTTCGCGATTTGGGACCCGTTTTTCGCAACGTGAGTATGGAATTATGTAAGAAAAGTGACCCATTAGTGCTGGAACGGCACATACCTGTATCACTTATATACGTGAGTACCCCCGGTAAAATCCTATTTGCAGCGTATTAGGCCTATAACTCATATGTAGTTCACTATCACCTTTGGCATGGACATTTTTTGCGGTCTCACAATTGCGTTGGTATTTAATATTTGTGTTGTTGGGTAGATCAAAGGTATTGTGCTAATAAGGTTGACGCTCTCCCAAAATCAATTATGTTTGACGTTATATTGTTGCAAATCGTAATCGTATTTGGTCATGTGTTTTAAGCTCGCCTCCTTTCGCGTTACACACGGATTTTGGCTTTCGCGACATGATTTTAACTTTACACATTTATATTTGCTTGTATACCCCCCTGAGGTAGTAAAAGTATACATTTTCTGAAGGGAAATTGCATGAGGAAACCAAATATGCCATTAAAATTATAGTACGACCAAGAACTAAAATGGTGTGATCGGAAATGTTCGGAAAATATCAGAGTTTTTTAATTTTTAATTTGAGATCCATATATTTTTTATACCTATCCCTATCATTATTTTGTTTACATATTTGAATTCCTCATGAAATTACCCATTAGATGATATATATTTGTCAAAGTTACTACGTCGGTATGGTAATTATACCGGCTAGTGAATATCTCCAATTTTTATTTCATATATTTTTAGAATTTTCAGAAATATTTGTTTAAGGATGAACCCTTCCCTGATATAAACTGCATTTCTGAATTCCTCTAGTTACAAGCTTTCCAAAAATGTATACTTTTGCTATCATAAGTTGAAAACTTTTTCTGTTATAGTCATTTTTATAAATCCGGTAAATTGAGGCTGATTATTCATGTTGACTGTGTAGCGAATAGGAAGAAAGCTGATGATCATTGTCTTATCCATAATTAATTAGTTGTTAATAATAGTTGACAAGTCTGTTGAACCACATACTAAAGACTACTAAATATCCTTTGAAATGGGACCAAAATTGTGTTTGTAACATTAGGGGTTATCCCCATTGACTTTGTACAGGCGGCACCCCTTCCAGCGGCACCCCTTCCAGCACCACCCCTAGTCCCCAAACATCAAACAGCTGTATCTCCCTTTCTGTATTAGCTATACCAATGCCATTTGGCAGGCGGATAGCTTGTTATTAGGGCTTTAAAATGATACCAAATTTGTTGAGATAGCTTTTGTGGTTTTAAAAATATTAGAGGAAAATGACAGCATGAAGCTAAAAAATGTAACGGCACCACCCTATTGGGAGGCGAGTTCATAACGCGTGACCATTTATATTTTGAACACCATGCACTTAATCACCGGAAATCGAGTCGTACCGAAATTGTAATACCACAATGCAAAGAACAGTTTGCATTACAACGGTAACGGGCTAAACGTTAATTCATCGGCTTTGCTGTGGCATTCATATCGTATTATGGGACTGGAATTTCATTACAACTCGGCTTAGGTGTAGAAACTATGAAACCGTGTATAGAGAAGACCGTGGCCTCATGGCTGAAAATGCATTTATTTTTTACTAGTAGGCCTACTTTGATCACTTCAAGTCAAGTTTAGGCCTATACTTATTTGGAAGTCAGTTTTATGTGCCCTCTAAAATAGCAGTTCAACCTAAAACACATAAGATACCACGGAAGAACTTCCTTGAAACAAAGTGTATCGATGCCATAGGATCATAATTACTAATCCATGTCATCAGCTTTTATTTTATAAACAACCCAAATACTCGGTAACCATTATAACCTATTGGAACATACCTCCATATCCTTTAGAACATGCGAAAGCTATCCATCCCATAGCAAGACCCCAGGCTGTGATCACAAAGGTTCTATGAAACACTGCGGTACCCTGGGACAGTTCATGATCGTGAGTTGTATTAAATAAACCAAAGACGACTGCAAAAGCCATGGCGAAAGATATCAACCAGCCAGCAACGTTGACAGGCTGTTTAATAGCGAGAAAACATCATTACACAAATTTAAGATAAAAAACCCTAGTGCATTATAATTATTTGTAGTCATTTATTTATTTTCCATATAAATGACAAACGAATGTACACCCACATTTCCAAAACGTCGGGCACACGTTAGCTCTATTCGCTAATATGTGACAGGACCTTTAAAGCGCCGTATATGTCCGAACAACTAACGAATAACCAACCTATACCCAACATGTGAAACGTTCACGCAGCGAATGATAAACGTATACACATTGCGTATTGATCACTTCGTTGTTACCCGCTTAAAATGTTAACCACAGCGCACCTCTGCGGACCCCTAGCGAACTGCTAACGAATACAACGTATGCGAAATATGTTACGAACGAATGACAAAGTACAGAAACGTACACCCACATTTCCAAAACGTAGGACACTCGTGAGCTCTATTCGCAACAGTGTGAAAATGCCTTTACACACGCTGAATCAAATCGTCAGGTACTATTGTTTTGATACCTAAAGCAATATACGTCATCACTCCTTATACATATTCATTAGGGTATCCTATTTTGGGATTAATTCATTTTTAACAAAGTCGGATAATTACAAAAATCTTGCCGAATGCTAGATTGTTATACTACTACTACCGAAGGTGCGGAAGTGTTGACTACTTCCCTCAAATCAACAGTCTCCCGAAACAGTTATAGAGCCTATGAATTCTACGTAAATATTGAAATTGAATATTGAAATGTAAAGTACGAGGTAAAAAATCTGCCCGGCGAACTTGACAACAGCATTCTGCCCGAGACGAGATTCTGAACTGACAGACGCAGATTTGGGGCTTCATCAACACCTAGTGACCAGTAGTTTGCACTATACTTCCTCTCAAACCATGTTGTAGTTACTACGCGCGCAAATCGACCCTCCGGGAAACGCTTGCCTTATGATTTTTATAACTAGCATGATGAGCACATGATTACCAAGGGCACCACGACGGGCGACGGGAAAATATATATCTTCAGTGAAGCGTACTTACCATTGAAATCTTCAACTTCTTCCCATCTAGCTTGAACAACAAATACCCGACAACCATCCCAATGAGATACGGTGGGCAGCGATACCACGGCTTGGTGTACAGCCAATCCAGATTTTGTCTCGGGCGGTCATTAAATTCCGGTCTGTTGTGAAAAGGAATGTAAAAGTAATGGAGCTCTATGAAGGCACTGTACTATTATACTAAAGTGCTTAAGAAAAGAAAGTCATACACTTTGTGTATGTCCTATAGAGTGTCTGCCGATTATTTGTTGTCCACACAGGCTAGATAGACATTTAGATGAATCTTTTTGGAACAATTTGCTTCCAAACATGCCACAAAACAACAAAGATAAATCATTAATACAAATCCGTGATGTTTCCAAATTCACATTTTCGACGCACGCAAGCGGCGAGAAAATGATGTGTGTGGCACTTGAATGGCCAGGAATGAAAGGGATATTAATCACACAATGAAGCTGCGTTGGTTCGTGCCTGAGCGAGTGGGCTATTTGATTGCGAACAATTAACATGTGGTCTTTTCCCGCGTAGTTTGTTGAAAATGTAAATTCGGAAACGGCACGGATTTTCATTAAATAGTGCTAATCATGGCTTATATTTGTTGCTTGGTGGCAAGTTTGGTACCAGATTGTGCCTAAAAGATCCATCCAAATGCCTATTTAGCCTGCTTGGTAAAAAAATGATCGGAAGTTACTCTATGGGACATAAACAAAGTGTATGACTTTCTTTTGTTGAGCACTTTATATATCATTATGCAGTTTCAAGTAATATTTTATTTCTTCGTTAAATGTGGTAGCCTTTGCTTCTGATATTTGACATTTTGAAGATACGAATTCGTTGTTGGTGACTCCTAATACGAGATGCTCAACGATCCAATAAAATGTGAATTTTTCTGTATCAAGATGTTGAAAGTATGTCACCCAACTTTAAGAAGCCGCCGGGAAAATGCCTAATGTCTTTGACAGCCTGATGCAGTATCGGTCAGGTAGGAGCCCTTTTCTCTTACACGTCTTGCGATAAATTATTTATGGAATCATCGATGTTTTCAAATCTAACAACAATTTTAGAATCAATTAACTAGTTTCAAGAATTCGCGACATAAAGAAGATGATATTTGATGTCAATGGTTAAATGAACCTGTTTATATTTTCCCTTAAAACCCTTAAATTGAGCAACTTTCGGAATTTTCAAAAAAGAATTCAAAATATTTTCAAAAAATATTTATTTTACAAATAAAAAACAACAACAAATGACACAAAATTCGAGAAAAAAACCCATAGGTCGACCGGGCCCGTAGAACAGTCCTTTTTCGTTCCCTAATAACACTTACCTGGTACTAAATCCAGCGTTAAATCCGAAGTAAATCGATATTCCAATAGTGGTCGCCCATGAAATGAGAAGAAATCCTACGATCAAGGCAAATCCAATCTTTCGGTTCCTATAGTATACACGAGAAGGATAATGATTGAGGAAAAGCAAAGACAAAACTGTGCGTTAGGTCCCAAATTCTTGATTGTACTAGTATCGTCCGATACTGGAACACCCAGTATCGGACGATACTGGTAAAAAGTCAGTGTTCGTATAAAATGTTCCAGTATCGGGCGAGGAAAAAGTGTACTTTAGATTCCAGATTCTGGACTGTACTACATGTAGTATCGTCCGATACTGGAACACCCAGTACCGTCCGATACTGGTACAAAGTCATTGTTCCAGTATCGGCCGATACGGGCACATATCAAATGGTCCAGTATCGGGCGATACTGGAACATAATTATGTACCAGTATCGTTCAATACTGGGACAAATCCAACGAGATAGATATAGGTAGAGCGATGACTGTAGCTAGGGTAATTGCCAGCCCATTTATAATGCAATCCTAAATCTCGCGCTTGAAATCGTGTAAAATTATAGATGAACCGCCAAATCTTTCAAAACATAGTGAATTCAATCAATTATACATTAGAAATGTAGAAATAGTTATCAACTTTTGTTTTGGATATCTTAATTTCTTAGTTTAAGCTACATAAGATATCAGTGTTAAATAAAAGATAGCAAAATAATTCTCTGAAATCAGTAATATTATTTCAGGGCCCGTTGACTTGATTTTTCTTGACAAGCAGGGCGCTCTATGTATATCTATCTCGTTGGACAAATCTCACTGGTATCACGTAGCAGTATCGCCCGATACTGGAACATAAAAATGTTCCAGTATTGGTCGATACTGGAACACCAAATTGTAGAATTAAATCGCCCCAATATAACTCTTATCCTTAGATGTGTATTGTTAAATTAATCGGCACATATTTTCAATGGTTTGACCAAATTTCATGATCAGCACCTTTTGAAATCCCCACTATTATTACTTTATATCTCCCACCTCAATTATAATCCATCCATTATTCGTTATCGTTCGTTGTTTTTCATGGTTTATTGTTGCAGATTTTGCTTAATAAAAGGGTTTGTAAGATGGTCCCTTCTTGTCTGTATTAAGAAATTCAATAAAAAGTGTCAAACATAGATTATTGTATGTTCCAACTATGTACCAAGTGTTATCTCTTTATATGCTTACATTGCCGAGATTGGCAAATGTATCAATCGACCCACATTTCAACCAATTACATGTCCAGCCAAATATTGACAGATTTCAGTCAGTGGTTGAAACCTATTATGTTAATGACGTTACAAAATCTTAAATTCCAAAAGTGTATTGTTTGAAAGACAAAGGTTCATAATTTGTATTGATCACACTATCCCTCAATAGAATCACCCATGCATCCCATACCAAGATTACTTTCATTACATATTGACCGACCCTCGTACATGCATATTCGCTGGCGGAGTGCACGTTAGAATAAAACCGTTGCCAGCTGGTCAACGAACTCTGGCTAACTTTATTACGAACCACTAATCGCATTGACCATAACACAAACTCAAGGGCAGTATCATATTTCGGAACAGATGTATGAGCCCTGGCTTGAACCAATAACCAAGAGTAACTAACGTGTACGACGTCAACGAATATGCCTCTCGGCTATAATACATGTATGTCCATTTGTTTATACGGTTCGTCCGTGCGGACATACGTAATCTATTTTCTTCAGAATCAGCAACGATTACGTTATCAAATGTGGGTTTATATGGTGTGCATTTGAGTATAAAGTGTAAGCTTACTTGTATAAGAATATTAAAATCAGCGGTGATACCACATAGAACTGCATATCATTAGCGAGGTACCAACTCCAGGCCATGCACTGTTAGGTAGCAAAAATAAACAGATTAAATGATATATTATAAATCCCTCAAACAGAAGTTTTTTGTTTAACCCGCCTACATTTTGTGATACTATGTTTATATTGTGTGGCATATCAATAGTAAGCTGAAGTCTTCATTTTCTAAATGATTCATAATTTATAAAATCATCTCTTTTTTACTCAAATAGAGCATCTCTGTACCCTGGAGTAGAGTTAGCCGTTTGTTTATGCCCCGTATCATGGCGACTATGATACCAGTACCAGTGCAGGTACAAGTTGCCCAGTACCCGTATCGGTAGTAGTCACTATTGAAGTACCACCGAAGTACTGCACGGTAGGCCTACCAGTTATTTTGTTACTGCGCAGTTGTCTGGTTGTGATATCAGGATTATATTTCAAGGGGAAAATTCATGACCTATAGTGATATTTATTCCTTGGCGGCCATTTTGGACGCCATCTTGGATTTATAGTACACGTGAATGCTCAATGACATTTTCACTCTTGAAGATAACCACTTTCCGGCGCTTAGACTTTCTCAGATTTTCTTTTGGTCATTCTGATATCACTTAGCACTAGAATCAGTTGAGAAAACCTGTTGTAGCAATTTGTGGGGGTCAAATCACAAATTGACCCGCATATACAGATACTAAGCAGCATGCAATATCCTGTACAGGTACTGGCAGCTGAATAACCATGATGACGGGCGTAACCGTGTACTGTGTAGTACCTTATTGTACAGAAGACAAATAGTCACATTTGCCATATTAAAATTGGGACCTCCACACATTCTCAAGCAAGTGTATAAATGGGTAAGCAGTCGGACCTGTAGAACAGTTTATGACATCATCTACTTGTAGTAGTAGCTTAAGTAGTAAGCTATCAGCTTATTCCATTCGGGGCGTTTAAGCAGAAATTGCCCATGATTTTTCCTTAGCCTTAATACCTCTTGTCCAAGTGATCCAGGAAACGGGAACAAGTTGTTGAAGTAAAGTAAATTGGTCCACCATAACAACTTGCAAGGTAATCGATTTATTGTGAAGGTGAAGTTCCAGAAAGGTCCACTTCCTGTGAGAAAATAGCATATAAAAAATACATAAACTTTCAGTTTGAAAGTAGAGCATCATAGTAAGGAAGTTATGTCTGTTGAAGTTATGTCTGTCTCGGATTAAAATCGATCATAAGGAAGCATCATAAAACGCCACGTAGCCTCTAGCGCTGTCATGAAATAACCTCTCAACAGTAATAAATAACCCGACGCTCACACTCCCAGAAACTATCATCGATCTGAAAAGATGCACTTATTGTCCCGAGTGCTCGTGGGTTCGAGTTTAGGTGTAATAAAATACCGAATACTTTTTAAACACCGTTACGTAAATCGCGTCGGTGAATTCATGCAATAATTTTAGTTGTTCAAAATAAATAATAATTTTAGTTGTTCAAAATGTTTGAATTTCCACCGACGCGTTTTTTCTAAATATTTCATAACATTATAACATCTAGTATGAGAGACAATTTGTTATCGCAACAGGCTACTAGTACCTGTTGAATACCCGGCTTATCAAACATGCGAGTCATAGAGGTGCGAGCAAGACAGACATAGCACACATGTTTTACAAAATTTCAATAGAGACAAGCATCCCTTCTTTAATTATCTCTGATCGTAGTCAGTGTGTGGTCATAGAAGGTTCACTGTGCGCTATACAGATTCAACTTCCGCACTTATTATTATAATAAATGTAATATGTGTAAACAAATTGGCTTTATTCCGTAAAAGTTCAAATCGGATTCAAATTCCAACCTTGTCAGCCAACTCATCTGTGGTCTAGTGGTTATAGAATAGGTCTCATAAGCTACAGGTATCTGTGGTTCGAATCCCGGTGTGGCAGAATTGTGTGCCAACACTTATTTGCGTGATTATATTGCAGCAAATGATTGGATTCAACGAATGTTGATAATAATAATCGCCTCCTGGTCGTTGTACGGATCTGGTTACCTTTGAATAATTATTATATTCATCAAACATAACAGTAGTACGGGGGTTTCTGATGCTCTTATAGAGTTCAATTCACGTACACCGATATTTAATTTAATACCAAGACTGACCACTTATTTGCTTTTTATTTTGATCTCCCTAAGGCGGCGAACCCCCATCCTGTTGTACGGACATTTTGTGGAATTGTTTTGAGAATGGAATCTTTTTGATTAAACAAATTGTTTGGTGAAAATTTGGAAAAATGTTGACACAAAAAAATGAAAAAACAAACAAAACAAAAACAAACACCCGCCCGACCGACTGACCCTACTTGAGAGGTTCGTTTGCCCGTAACAGGTTTTTTCCATTGTCTAATCATATGTAGACAGGTATAATGATATAAATATTGCTCTGCGTAATGAATACGCCCAGTTGAGCGAGCACTTCTCGTAATCAAGACATTCTGTTATTCTGTTTTAATTCCTGAATGTTCCATGATTGACTAGCATGGTTTTTTATAGTTTATATTCTCACTTCATAAATAGCCAACTTTTTATATTACATAAAACGACGACGATGACGATGACGATGACGACGACGATGACGACGACGAAGATAACGACGGTGATCGTCATCAAGTATATATTTGCAATTAGCAATCATTGATACAATGTAAATGATAATGTATACCTTACCTAGAAACTTTGGCAGCGTCACGTACACTGCTATAACAAACATGTAGAGAGGAGTAATTCGCAAATATCGGTGCAGATAGAAGTAACGCCATTTCAGTTTGCCCTCAGCTTTCGTCAATGCCTTCATGGTGTGATAAGTGACTAATAGACCACTGTTGGAGACATGATGTTTGGTGTTTAAGGCAACAACATTGAAACTAATATTGTAAATATGTTTTAATCAGGATTGATTGAGACTCTCAGTGATGGCAAAATGAGTTTGTCAGAGGGTGCGATTCTGATTTAATTATACCTATATTGGAACTATGAATGTTATATATTATGGTGAACATTCACCCCATCAAAAAAACCCCATCAAAACAAATGCTATTGAACATTTGTCATTTATCAGTCTCATATACGTGAGGTAAATCGCAAAATTCGTACGGGCAATTTGCATCCGATAGGGGACATACGATGTTATGAAATGTATCAATCAATCAATCAATCAATCAATCAATCAATCAATCAATCAATCAATCAATCAATCAATCAATCAATCAATCAATCAATCAATCAATCAATCAATCAATCAATCAATCAATCAATCAATCAATCAATCAATCAATCAATCAATTAATCAATCAATCAATCAATCAATCAATCAATCAATCCATCAATCAATCAATCAATCAATCAATCAATCAATCAATCAATCAATCAATCAATCAATCAATCAATGTATAAACCCACCTGAGAACGAAGAATGTATCGACTGCATAGATCCCATTGACGATGAACTGATAGTAAAACTCACGAAGGATCTCTTCGTAAGCTTGACGAGGATTAACTGTAATTAGATAAGAAACAGTTTTAGTATGTAGGGGTGTATGTAGGTGTTTATGTACTTTTGTATAAAATGATCGTCCAGTCGCCAACCCCAACACCCCTGATGAAAGGTTACAATGCCTAACTGGCAACAGGGGCCACTATCTATACACTTTAAAAATCATTCAAGAAATGTCTAATAGCTTTCGGCTGGCACGGTATTTTCTATAGCCTTGGTTGCAATAATGGATTCACTGACATCTTGTCCCGAGACACCATTAGTAATCACAAATAACGTCAAATACATCGTAAAAACTAATCTTACACTAGTAATAATAATATGCGGGGGTTAATACTTAAGTTTAATTTGCTGATTTTTTTGTGCTTTGTGGTATAATTAATCTAATACTGATCTTTTGGTCTGGAGTGCAAGACAAATGTGCACACGTGATTTTCGCGTTTGGGTATTTCCAGGAGATTACAATGTTTACGGAGTCAGGCCAAATAAAAAAGAAGTTCTTTTTGGAGACGGGCTCTGTGAAGCCAGAAAATGAAGCTGATATGGTACTTCACAATGCGAAATAAAAAATAAAAAGCATAGTCCAATAAAAAAAGTTATGCGGCAAAATTCTAATTTTAAAAGCTATACATGCGCGTTTTTCGCCGAAGGCGTTCTTTAAAGGAATTGCCTCCCAATATTAGCGCCTACTTGCCAGTTTTGCCGTGTTAATGCCGTGTTAAGTGGGTTTGCACGAGAAAACCATGCAGACACGGGAAGAAGGGGGTCGGCCATTTTTGTTCATATTGTGGCCAGGGCATGTATATAGTGTAACAACTTTTATTTTTTGGTAAAAAAATCACAGTGTTTCTAGATGCTAAATTATCATTACTTTGAAATCACACCTTTTTACCACAAATACTCCAAGATTGATTTACATGAGTATTTGTTTGCATACATGTAAAATAGTAAAGCTTGAGGATTTTAAACTAGTTTTCGTTTCAGGAACTACTAGCAACATCCCCTTTAGAATGCATGAAAAAAGTACCAGTAGTGTTCCTACTTTAGGAAAAAAATACATCAAATTGTCTCTAAAAAGGCGGTAAACTGGTCAAAAAATGGGTTTGAACGACTTCATTGTTTCTTGTTGGACAGCAGATCCACTGATTAATTTCATATGTACTGTGAAGCTAACACCTATGCCCTACCTTAGAAATAATAAAACCATTGTAGTTAAGTTTCTTTAAACTAGAAACACTTATCTGTTTATGACAATATGAAATGATGTACAATAATTAGTTAGGTGTATACAGAGGGTCACCGTGCATACACACACCCAGGACTCCCTCAAACCAACTTTGTTGACTTACTTTCATGATCCTAAAACATATTCAGGATGTTACCAAAAATAATTTTGTTATGCTAAGGGGTTATTCAAGATGGCGTCCAAAATGGCCGCCTAAACTGGTAAAATCTCATAAAATGACATATAGCAATCAAAATGAATGGTGAAATATATAGTTTAAATAGTGGCATGTATGCATTATACCACTAGACACTCATATCCAGAACTTTTGCTTTGTAAACACAACTTAATCCAAGATGGCCGCCAAAATGGCCGTCTAAAATGGTAAAATTCCATAAATTGGCATATGTGAACCAACATGTATGATCAGAGTATATAGTTTTAACAATGGGATGTATGTGTTAGACCATTCGAAACTCATATCTAGTATTATTGCTTTGATATCATACTTTAAAACCAAAATGGCCGCCAAATTAATGGCCAAAATCACATAAAACAGCATAATATCAATCGATATGTATGGTGAAAATATAATTTTAACGATGGAATGTATATGTTAGACCACTAGTGTATCATCCTCAGTTTTTTTGCTTTGTAAACATAGTTACAAATCCAAAATGATTGCCAAAATGGCCCCCACATTGATCCCAAAATGGCTGCAAAAATTGCGAAATTTAATAAAATGGGATAATATCAACCTAAATGTATGATGGAAGTATAGTTTAACATTGGGATGTATGTATTAGACCACTATTAACTCATATCCAGTATATTTGCATTGTAATTACATACTTTAAATCCAAGATGGCCACATGACCACTGTAAATGTAAAAATAGTCCACATGAGTGTATGATAATCCAAAATAGATATTGCAAGAGTGTATATTACAAATTATAAATATTTTTAAACAGGTACGCCGTCGGGGTAGAAAAGAGACAATAATGGGAAAACGATCTCGCCCGGGAATCGAACCCAGGATCTGTTGCTTGCTTGGCAACTGCCTTAACCACTGGGCCACAAGACCTCGCATGGTAAAGCATCTGAAATTCAAACCTGTTTAAAAATATTTATAATTTGTTTAATACCCGTCGTATATGCCTATTATTTCTAAGTGTATATTACATCACATTCACCAAATAGTATGTTCTAAACTGCTAAGCTACTGCTGTTAGATATAAGGCCCACCTCTGGGACAATTTTGATTCTGTATCACTTTCCAAAATAGCTGCCAGAATGGTTAAGTTGATGTTAAATGACCTAAAACAATTGTTTTGTAATGAGATTGGATCAAGACTATTCTTTTCTCATGTCCGAAGGCTGACAGCAAAATTGTTAACTTTATTTGTTGGTAGTGGCTCTTTTAACTTTATTCTTTTCTTCCATCTTTTCTGGCACAAGCATTTTGCTTGAGTTTGGTCCCTTCAGGACCCAAGCGTGTGTCCGTACGGACTGACCGTGTAAACAAACACAAATAAACAAATGATACTATGTAATACCCAATACCCCCAAATATAACAGGACAGCATTCAATATATTTCTATGGTAAAGCCTAGGGGCTGTAGATCTAGTTTGAGTATTTTAAAATATCCAAGATAGCTGCAAAAGATTAAAATAACTGAAAAACAGTATTAGTTTATTGTTAGTGTTACAGTAGATATGACCAAATTATTTCAAACTAGATCTACAGCCCCTAGGCTTTATCATAGGCATATAACTGTTTCATTTTGGCGGCCAGCTTGGATTTAGGTGTGTTTACAAAGCAAAAGCTCGGGATATGAGTGTCTAGTGGTCTAATTCATACATCTCACTATTAAAACTATACTTTTCTCATACATTTTGATTGCTATATGTCATTTAATGAGATAAAACGAGCTGCATCAAATCATATTGCTAGGAATTTGAAAAAAATAATGATAATAGATAACATTGTAAAAAGAGATTGCAGAGGCCCAACTACAATGATTTTATATTTTCATAAGAAGGGCTCATATCTGACCTTCCTCTGCATATTAGCAAAAAAAGTCAAAGTGGCTGTCCAAATGAGTAATGGTTTCTCAAAAAATATCATTATTTTGACCAAAAATGAGTAAAATTGCCAAACTTAAGATTTTTTTTACAGAAAACCAAAACACTTCCAGACGTTTGGTTAATGTCACATTATGAGGTAATGTGTCATACATATTGTCACCAAGAATTAAGTTGGTATCTGTAGGTATGCTCTATTCCAACCCATTTGATGCCAGATTGACTGTTTTGAAAATAGACGTTTTTTTAGGTAAATGTCTCATTTTACCCTCCCCATATAATTATATCTAGAAACACTGTGAATTTTTAATACACATTATGAAGTATAGCTTATACTAAGGGATGTAGACAATCAGTATGGTCGAAATTTTCCGACCCCCTTCTTCCCATATTTCAAGAAACTGCATGGTTTTCTCGTGCAAACCCACTTAAATACTTCTTTCAATGTAATGAGTACAGCTAATGAGCCCAATTGTGCGCTATATTACACATGCACAATTAGGCTCCGCCCCTTGCTGCTGATTTTTGTATTGACTACTGACCTTTGATCTTAATACATTTATTCATTATATTCATTAGGAGACTATTCCATTAGCTGCATGGGTAGGCCGAGAACGGAAACTTATTTCCTGCGTGTGCACAATTAGGCATCATGAGTTAGTGATATTTTGAAAGAAACATGAACATTATAGTGATCATGACCATGCTCAGTTTGTTTAAATAGATAATTTAAAAAGTATGAGAGGTTAAATTAGGTTAAATTAAGTTAGGTTAGGTTAATTTAGATTATTTTAAGTGAGGTCAAGTTTAGGTTAAGTTGGGTTAAGTTGGGTTAAGTTGGTTTAAGTTGGGTTAAGTTGGGTTAAGTTGGGTTAAGTTGGGTTAAGTTGGGTTAAGTTGGGTTAAGTTGGGTTAAGTTGGGTTAAGTTGGGTTAAGTTGGGTTACGTTGGGTTAAGTTGGGTTAAGTTGGGTTGGGTTAAGTTGGATTAAGTTGGGTTAAGTTGGGTTAAGTTGGGTTAAGTTGGGCAAAGTTGGGTTAAGTTGGGTTAAGTTGGGTTAAGTTAAGTTGGGTTAAGTTAAGTTGGGTTAAGTTAAGTCGTGTTAAGTTAAGTTGTGTTAAGTTAAGTCGTGTTAAGTTGGGTTAAGTTGGGTTAAGTTGGGTTAAGTTGGGTTAAGTTGGGTTAAGTTGGGTTAAGTTGGGTTAAGTTGGGTTAAGTTGGGTTAAGTTGGGTTAAGTTGGGTTAAGTTGGGTTAAGTTGGGTTAAGTTGGGTTAAGTTGGGTTAAGTTGGGTTAAGTTGGGTTAAGTTGGGTTAAGTTGGGTTAAGTTGGGTTAAGTTGGGTTAAGTTGGGTTAAGTTGGGTTAAGTTGGGTTAAGTTGGGTTAAGTTAGGTTACGTTAGGTTAAGTTAAGTTATGTTAGGTTATGTTAGGTTAAGGTAGGTTAAGTTAGGTTATGTTAGGTTATGTTTGGTTAAGTGAAAGTTAAGTTAAAGTTAAGTTAAAGTTAATTAATCATTAATATTTATTATTTTAATTTATTTGTCTGAATAATTTGTGAAAACCATACACCCAAACCCATTGAAACAGAAATCTTTGTTTGTTTCAGCTGAGGCGTTTTCTTTTTTAAAGACATTTCTTGTTTAAATTTTATATTTGTGAATGCAGGACTGGAAAAAATGCAAACATTTTGTAAATAATTGTTTCTCAAGTTTCTGGAGGCGTTAAAGACCTATATTGGGGTTTTCACTAAAATCACGGAACTCTAAAGTTCATATACATGTACAAGGTAATCCCAGCTGGCCATTTAACGTTTTTTTTAACGTAAAAAACGTATGAATTTGGTGAAAAAACCGTTTCAATATAACGTTTTAAAAACGTATATGTGTGGAGTTTGTTATGGGTTTTAATAACGTTTCCATGTAGCGTTTTAGAAACGTTAATATAACGTTAAAATAACTATTTGTAATTAATTGTTCCATTAAGATGTTTCAAAAACGTTTTAAAAACATTTTTAAAACGTTCTAAAACGTTTATCAAAAATGAAACCTAATTAAACCCAATTTAAAACGTTTTTAAAAAACCTATATTAGGTAATTGATAATTGACTTGCAATTGAAAGAACACTTCAATAATTTGGCTTTTTATTAACATTCTCCATCAAAATTATTCATGTGTACAGTTTTTTGTGAAGTAATGTTCTTACTTGCCATTTACTTATGATATGGTCCATGATGCAGATCGAATCATTATATAAAATGTATAAATATACAATCCATAGTGTTACGAAATCAATATAACCAAGCTAAGTGCGCATGCGTGGATTTCCCACGTTATAATAACGTTTTTAAAACGTTTCCTAAAACGAAAATATGGTCCAGAATATTTGGTTTAATTTAGAATGTAATATAACGTTCTATAAACGTTTTGATTTCGTTTCAAGTATGTGTTTGTTTATGAGTATTTTGACAACGTTATTTTAACATTTCATAACGTTTTGATAAAATTATTAGCAATAAAAAACATGCTTTTAAACTGTGACGTTTTAAAAACGTTTTAAAAACGTTTCACAAAAACGAAACCTAATTAAACCCAATTTAAAACGTGTTTACTTCACTTGTGTGTGACCATTAGTAGTAGGCGGGGGTTACAGATATTTTAGTTTATTTTGCAGATTTTTGCGCGTTTTGTGGTATAAATAATCTAATACTGATTACAAAGATCATTTAGTCTGGAGAGCAAGAAAAATGTGCACACGGTGTTTTCGCGTTTGGTTATTTCCAGGAGATTTCAACGTTGACGGAGTTAGGCCAAATAAAAAGAGAAGTTTGTATCAGATGAAACCTGATAAAAAAACACCTAAGCGAAATGCGGTATCTGTTCTTGTGACGGGCTCCGTGAAGCAAGAAAATGAAGCTGATATGGTACTTCTCAGTGGGAAATTAAAATTTAAAAAACATAGTCCAATAAAAAGGTTATGCAGCAAAATGCGAATTTTAAAAGCTACATGCGCGGTTTCTTATATTTTTAATTTGGCCTTGGCGGGAAATATTATGAGGTTGACCTCGCGTAAAAGTACGCAAGGTCAATCACACCCCCAAAACGGTTAACGGGCCGCATCACTGACTTATATACATGGCTGGTTGTACGGACGGCTCTGAGCGGAATTTTGTGATTGTGGCCAGGGGGATCGTGCACGTACATCATCTTCATGGGTTCGGAGACGTCTACTATCCGGTAGTTGCCGGATGAAGTTCAACAGTGTGACCAAAGACATTATATTCTTTGGTATGATACAATGTCGCATTTCGACAAAATAATTGTCAGCTTTGCAATAATTGGTACCTCGTTATTATTGATAGTATGACAAGTGTTCACATATAAGGGCAAACGAGCAGCTAAATGACATCAACATGTTGATGAACATGTTGCAAAACCCAAAATTCCTTTGCTGTATAAAATATAATATAGCTCTGATTTACCAATTCTACTTGATCCAGTGAGCCAAACATGGCCAAGAATTATCCAAAACATGCTTATCACACGCATGCCGTTGAGAGAGCTAAGCGTTCCTGGAGTTTCCTTCGTATCGAAGATTTTTCGAAGGTTGTGTAGTGCAGAGAAGGACATCAGCATCTGCCCGCCCACACCTGTTGATTGGAAGAAATTATAAGATAAAGTTGACCTCTAAACATCTACAGGTTTAACTATATATTATGTGTCCGTACTCCGTACTGACTGTCATCATCGAATATTAGTGTATTTATTGTGGTTTGATGGTAAATTAAGAGTTATGTACTCGTTTTTAACAGTTTCAGTAATTCTAAATGCGCATCAACATTTTCAAAGCTAATAAATACTGCAGATTAAAATGTCCGTGGCCGTGATTAAATTCTTCCAGGTTCGACAAAGTTCCAGAGTTTACAATGATCAAAAATTCCACACAAATTAGTTAAATTTAGTTGAGGAATACATGTTTTATGCCCATTTTGATTAAAGCGTACATTTCAAAAAAAACTAACAAGATTTGTGAATTGTGATATTTCTGTAATAAGCTCTTTTGAATTTCACTATTGAATAACGGTGCATACTTTTATATCCGATCACCACAAAAGCCAGATTTTTTCTTTGATCTGATAATTCACGAAATAATGACATTGTTTTCTTGGCCACCATTTCAATCGTTGCATTGGAATTTCGATGCCTTTTCAACGCCTTTCATCAGAGTCACAAAAACCTGATTTTCAGTCATCGTCCTTTTGTGTATCTCTATTGATGTCAATCTATATGATGAATGAGAAAGGCACTTCTGAAACAATGAAGGTTTACGCAATAGAAATTGGTCATGGCCACCATTTCAATGGTTGCATCGACATATTCAATGCCCTTCATCAAAGAATGCTGAAACGTTTAAAGAGCCGTGAGTATTTCTGGTAAAGAAATTAACTAATAAATATACTACACCTTTAGGCAGACAAAATACATCTAAACACCCTATTGTTGCTGAAGCTCTGGTCACACCCAAAGCCCACTACAGTGAGTTTAGTAGTGGCATTCAGAAACATGATCTTTGCACTGGACTGCAGTCAGCCAGGTCCAATGTCTTGGGGGAAATGCCACATGCCACCGATATCAAGGTTTTTGCAATTGTATATTGTATAATTCAATAGGTTTGTTCAGGTAAATAAGGAGTAACTATGTGTTTAAAACAAAAGCAGTGATTGAGGCGAATAATTATGAAATTACTCAGCATGTAGGAATATAAAAGACTGGGAAGAGGCTAGGATAATAGATAAAGAGGAAGAACGTGTAAGACGGTGGATCAAGGAGGATCAAAAAGAGGGCAAGAGCTACTTGATGAACCGGGACGACGGCACCTACATGTTGACATTATTGCCCTGTATGTACATGTACATGTACATGTACATGTCTGTACTATTATATTTACCACTGCATTTTTTCTGTTTGGATTTGCTGTTCTGTGCTGCTTGACCTCCTTCCTCGATACTCATATCCTTCTGGGGTTCATCGTTATTATCCTCGTTCGGTACTTTCACATCGCCATTTTGAATTTTCTAATTAGAAAAAAATATTGATAAGGCAACGAACAAACCCTGTTTATGTGGGGGGGGGGGGGGGGGGGGGGCGCATCTCTCTGGTAAGGCAGATCGATCGGGCAATGTTTAAAAACAAGTTAGTAAAAGAATGTTTGTAATTTTTCTAACATATATTAATTTTAATTTAGAAAATCCGAAAAATTACCAAATATTTCAACAACAAAAAATCCATCCATTTTATAGATATTCGTACACAGTTAATTGAAATATGTATTAGGTGGACTAGAATACGGTCAGGTTTAGTAGATCTTTGACGAATGATGGATAGGACTGGAGAGGGGTTCAATCAATTCAATCAGTGTACATGCTTATGGTTGACAGTTAATTTGGTTCACGTAGATCAATGGACTAATCAGTGGATTTGAAGAAAGTCAGTGAAGTCGATTTCATTAGATCAGTGGCCATTTTGGATGTCATCTTGGATCTATAGTAACATACACATGAATGCCTAATGACATCATCACTGGTCTAAATGAGTTACAGCCATTTTAGGGTATTTGGTGGCCTTTTTAAGAAGAAAAAACAAACACTTTTCGGTGGTCAGTTTTTTATTCAGTTATCTTCATATCAAATAGAGCCAAAATCAGTTGAAACACATTTTGTAGCATTTTTTTTGGGTGAAACCATATGTTGACCCGATTAATTAGCCAACAATGTAGTCGTGACTTTATTACCTGTTTGCTTTCAATATTTGCAGTTTCATCACCACTTGTTTTCCCGCTGCATTTCCTACGAGCTAAGAAAATAATAAGGAGGTGATAGAGTGTACCGGCAAAGAGTAACGCTCCCAGGACACAACAAGTGGCACTGCAAAGAAGACGAAAACAAAAACAACATACTTTATACATTACAATTGGTAAATATGGCAGAGCTGGGTCCATACTATGATCAATAAGTATTAATTATTTTAAAATAGTGAAAATGCATATCTTATGATTTTAGAATATGTGCAGACACATTTGGTATGATTGATAATTGATTCTCTAACAGTACGTTCCAGTTTGATAATCGCTCTCGTTCTGCATCCGTGTAAGGCCCTCACGCGCCTATGATGCTGCATGATTGGTTGGCGATTATCAGGAACGATGTAGGCTACTGTGGCTCATCAATTATCCTAGTAAGAACGCAAATAGCAAAAATATTAGGAAAAACTTAACAATCGCTGGAAATAATGTTAAATTTAGGGATTTGTTTGTCGATATCGTCAATTTATAATTCAATTTACAATTCAAAGTTGACCAATTTTTACTTGCGATAGTCATTAGTACAACTGTTGTTGTTAGGAAAACTTATTGCGATAACATATTTTATGATATATTTAGCCCCATACCCAACTTGTTTCTCTATCCTTGAATAAGTGTTATTCAAGTATAGACTATAAGATGTTGCTCTGTATCTGTCACTCTTGGTATGCTAAAACGATAACAGGCAATCAAGAAAATACGCCCTCTTTTGTCATACTGAAGGACATTCCCCGTTCAATTATACTTGTTTTTCATTCAAACTTTGCGATTGAATTACCCAATAACGCACAACTTACGAACGTGGGATAAGATGAATTTGTCTTTAGGTATGTATTTGCCATCTATTGGTAATAATTTCATGTTCCCCAGGTGGACAATATAAATTAAAAACTAAACACTGTTGGGCTTTACGTCCCATAGTCTAAAAGGTCTTAAAGGAAGAAAAATAGGACTGGTATGAAACCACATCAACTGTACTACTTGTAGCAAGATTTTCTTTAAAAAAACCCGATTGGTAGAGTTATAAGCATTGCAATGTAATGTCAACCAGTGGACACAGGAGACAGAAAACCACTGGACGTATGACGAGGGTGAGACATGATGGTAATACTAAGATATCTTCTTTGACCATGGAGTGCATAATCAGACAGCCAGCAGGTCACGCTCTGCGTACTGCTAGGTATCATTTTTCTTTTCACGAGATGTTGCTGCTTCATACAAGCTCCGAAGTATTCCGAAATTTTCTGAATAGAAGAGCTCACTTTCGATCGCTTTCTCATAAAACCAGTGTATGTAGGAAGACTACCTTATTCACATTTGTTTGATTTATTATTTTCTGCAACCACTCATATCAAATAGTGTTACTTTATGACTTCATAAATGGCATAATTCTTGATAAAAAAATTGTGGTGAAATGTTCATAATTGTGTGATATGCAACTACAAACCTTGGACGTGACCGTTTATAACATTTGAATAACGGTTTGCCAACATAACTTAATAAGGCATTGATCGTCCATAAAGTAAAAATATTAGAAGCGTTAAGCATGATTATCAGCTTCAAATATTCACAAAGATCGGAGTTTTTTGTAGTTCCACAAGCTCTCTGTATAGACCTACCATGTGTTAGGGATATCCATTTGAAATACGCGTGTTCCCCGCGACACTACAGTGCAACAGAGCATACATTTCCAAATATTGAATTATAAATATAGTGCCTCCTGAATGTTGTACAACCATGAACATTTCAATCCTTATAATATGTGTATCATATATAATCAAAATAGCTTTGTTTTAAAGTTCGATGTGTTGTCTTTGTATGATTATCAGCATTGTTACATTTCTTATTAAACCTCATTTCGGATTGGTCAATACTTGATTATCCATACACGCTAATCCAACTAGCTACTGGCTTCTGGCTTTTATAGCCTTGACTATTTAGACTTACTACAGGCCTTATAGTGGCATCTGTATATACAGGCTTGCATGTCAGCACACGGTCACCTAAAGTAACATACACCATTATGCTTAAAACCCTTGACCACACTGCACACTGCTGAATGGCATTTCTTGTTACGCGGATTTCAAAGCATTGGTCCTTTAGCGTGAGCATGTCTTTGAAGATTGCTTCTATTGTTTGCGTGCATGGCTGGACAAATATGAATAGACTTTTGTCAAGTCTGTGCACAGTTGTACAGTTGTATGAAATACATTGTTATTGTAAGAAAAGGTGCAAAATTAATGTATTTAAAGTTTTGATTAATATTACAGAAAAAGACAAACGAAATTGAGAAATGTGGATTGACCATTTTACTAAGCATAATTTAAGGATTAATTTGAAACCTTACATAACTTAATTTGGCATACAAAAAGTGGTTCAAATTTACTCCATTTAACACCTAATTAATTTATTAATTACGCGCATAAATTAATTACACAGCAAAAATAGACTTTTGTCAAGTCTGTGCACAGTTGTACAGTTGTATGAAATACATTGTTATTGTAAGAAAAGGTGCAAAATTAATGTATCTAAAGTTTTGATTAATATTACAGAAAAAGACAAACGAAATTAAGAAATGTGGATTGACCATTTTACTAAGCATAATTTAAGGATTAATTTGAAACCTTACATAACTTAATTTGGCATACAAAAAGTGGTTCAAATTTACTCCATTTAACGCCTAATTAATTTATTAATTACGCGCATAAATTAATTACACAGCAAAAATGTTAACGAATGGCTTGACAAATTTGTGTGGCTAACCATAAACATCTTTCTCTGTGATTATAGTGTTTATTGCATGTTTAATTCATGAGAAAAATACAAAAACACCATTTGTGGATTTTAAAAATATACCAAATGTTTGGAGGAAAATATTTTAAATACTAAAGGGATATTGAATTATTTGCTCAAACCATTGTCTTAAGCACATCTTTACCTTTAATTTGATACCTTGCAAGTCTGGTTTGGATACACAGTAATACTTAATAATTTCCTCGGGATTGGTCTATTAATTAAGCTTAATTAAGACAGATTTGGGCTTTTTTGAAAAAGTAAAAATATTTTAAAACTTTTTCTCAGACAGAATTGTTCACAATGATGGGAACTTCATATTCTGTGAATTTGGTGTTAATGGCATGTATAGTTGTTGCTGGAAATTACAAAAAGCAATTTGTTAATGTATTTCTTTATAATATGCTAATTATATGCAAATAAGGTCAAACTATTTTTTCTCTCAACATTTTAGTGCCTTTACATCATTACAAATGATCGAATGGCCTGTATTAATTAATATTGAAGCCTTGGCTTCTATAATATTGAGCTCATGGTGGAATTTTTGCCTGGAATGTTAAAAATATAGCAAATTTGAAACTCTTGTCATTTTCATCCAAAATATAGCAACCATTTGCGTGACATGCTAGCTAACGAAATATTGCTAACAAATTAAAAAGCTTAATGGAAATTCGTTTGAGGTCAATCTTTACGGATAAGCTTGAGCAACTTTATCGAAATTCATGCTGAAAAAATTCATATGGTCTCTGAGAGAAAAACAAACAATTCAAAGTCAACCACTGTGTATAATAGGGTATTATTGGGCGGATATTCCTCAAAGGCGCCTAGTTGAATTGGCTTATCACAACACGAGAATCAGTCTTTATTATTATAGTATTTTTATTTTTCACCTGCTAATACCAAACAATGCCACCCACCTGAAAAAGATTGCTTCACAATGTGTATAACATTATACTGGGTTTCTTGCCTTTTCTTACCGGTACCAAACCTGGTTTGTGAAGGTTTTTGGGATGACCCAAGATACCGATTCTTAACGGTATCTGGTTGTTTCCACTGGGCAAACTTACGATTCTTAACGGTATTTTCCCCACTAGAAACACGATCATAAAGTCAATGAGGTGTGCTATCAATATCATTTATAAAGGTGCGGGATCCAGTTACCAGGTTGTTATGTAATTCGATAGTGAAATATTATAATCCCCACTTACATAACGCCTTTTGTTGCTCCGTCCAATGGTTCGGGGTGTTCGCAAAATACGTAGGCTGATCGCCACTCTAGATTCAATACCGCTTTTACTGTGAATTAAAGGTTGATAACATAGCAGTGGAAGAGGAACCTTCATGGAATAGTTTCCTCAGAAATTCATACATTTGTTTCTATAAGAAAAAAACTTAGAAATTGTTTGCATACGGGTTTCGACCACCAATGAACTGTCTTCCTCAGTGGACTGTGCTTGATCCAGCGATTGTGTTTCTAGGATGTTTCTTGATGACGTCATCTGATGTTGATGATGCCGCCCTCTGGATCACTGAGTCGTAAATGTGACTGAGTTGGTATATTATAAAATGGGACGATTACTGCCAGAGTTGACACTCAGCGTCCAAATGGATACGTGAATCAATTTGGATTTAGAGGAGAGGTACTAACCAACAAAAACACCTGCTAAATGGCGACGAGGGGCGTACAGATTTATTTCATCGACTTATTGTACACATTTCCCACTTTCGTGTTCTGATAAAATTCCCTGAAGCACGTAAGGTCTCCTTTAGTTTTTGAATGACCAAACTCATGAGGTATACTAAAGGATATAGCCAAGGTGGCTTTATCTTTTTTGAAAAAGAGCAATTAATACAATACTTATTTTATAAATTTTATTTAGCAATTCAATTAATACTTACATATCGACAAAAAGACATACATATCTGATGTAGAGCAGGCTGCGGGTACACATTGTCCAAAGGCGAATCTTACCTACAATAACGGAACAACGTACCATTCAACATAAATTTCACGCAAATAATGTCCACGATCCTATCCATATGCTATACAATGTGGTATGCATGTGGCGCGCATGTGGCGTGCTTGATCTTCTCGAGCAATACTTTTACAGGTATATATATTATGTGATCTTTCCAGGGAACGCCCTCAACATCGTAAAAAAAATTTAAAGCAGTTTTCTTGCAGACTTACATTTCTGATCATAAATCGTACATACATTCCAAGTTACAGGGCGATACGATTCTTAATTACTTCAAAATCATGGTTTTAGAGTGAAAATAAACTGCCGGATTACCGACAACTTATTTTACTCTAGTCTAAATTCACTCTAAAACCATGATTTTGAGGTAATTAGGAATCGTATCGCTCTGTAACTTGGAATGTATGCACGATTTATGATCAGAAATGTAAATCTGCAAGAAAATCTACTTTCTTGGAAAAGATCACATAATATGCCTTTAATATGGTATACATGTGTCGCGCGCATGTGGTTTGCATGATCTTCTCGATCTCGAGTGCTACTTTTAACATGTAGGCATAGGCCTAAGCCATGATAGCAGATATTTTGATGTTGTGTTGAAATAAGAACAAGCTATAGAGTGACCTAAATTGAGATTAAAGCGAAGGATTTTGTTGTTGTTCAGTTACGTCATTACGTTATCCTAATTAAGTTTCATATCTGAACCAAGTTACAATTTTTTTCACTTTTACAAAAGGGCGAAAACACCCCCTGTCACACAATCAAGTGTATCTTTAGTTTGGTAAGGCCAATTTACATGATCTAAAGTTCTCCAGAAAGCTGAATAAATTGTTTACATAACTATTGAAAACAGAATGCCATATTTATTTATTTTTATTTTAATTATTTTTTTTAAGTTTGTGATTTTTGGGTTCAACATTTTCTGGGTCACCCTGTATGTGTCAAAAACCAAAAACATAGTCCTTTTTTATTTTTTTTATTGAAGAGGAGAAATCAATATACAAATTTGTAATTTGATATTTCAAGTTTGAACTATATATAAAGGTGTAAGCGTATTTATTACCATGTAAGTCACTTCATTGAGCACCATTTATATTATAATTCAATTGTAACATATCTGCATTGTCTCCTATCCCTAGAAATAAGCTTCAAAATGAGAGTTACTGACCTATGACGTACTTAACGATACAACAAATACACCAGTATCTTGAATGCAGGCATGCAGATTTTGTTTCAAATTGTCTTATTAATAACAGGATATCGCCCGATATTTGAAATATCGTTCATTTTTTTGTATGCCAATATTAAATTGACAACTACGCATGGCTTTTACTTTGAAAGGAATGAATCAGTAGTCACAACATAAACCAGTTAGGGGAGGATGGGGCAACTGATCAAGTTAACCATATTTCATGATATAAAAGATTAAAGCGCGTGTAAATATTTATCGAATTACTATGAAAATATCCCCCATATAATCAATGTTAAAAAAAATTCAAGAAAAAGTCAATTACCACTAACTGAAAATTTTACTTGGCGTGGACCAGTTACCCCATCATTGGGACAACTGGTCTAATATGTTCCAACGGTTAGAATACACAGAAATCAGTGAATGACAACACGGAAACCAGGCAGTATTTTCTTTACAAACACATTTATATATTATTTAACGTGTAAAAATGATACATGTCTCATGAAACCCATGTTTTATACAGTTTTCGTGGTTAACGTGTAAATAGCAGTAGTACTAATGGTGTATTAATAAGCAAGCGAAGTTTTCGACTGCACACTTTTTTAATATAAAACGGTATGAACCTAGTTAAATGGTTACAGGGTTGTGATGTTGAGATACCCCATACATTTGTCTATATATACCCCTATCTTTAATGATTTTAATTATTTCATATAATCATCATTTAGTACTTATGATCTATATAGTCTCAGTTATGATAAACTATCTTCATAATTAGCAAGCAAAAAGCAGTGAATAGAATGCATAAATCCTGGTATTTCGTCATTGCAAATATCTTTACAGACACCATTTAAAATATAATAAAGATATAATTCATAATACTGAGGTTTTAAACCATTCTAAAGCAATTTCATGTCATATTGTAATCATTCAATAGCAGAAATTTTGGTATTAGGCCCAACATGCCCCAAAAGGACTAAGTAAGAATGTGAATTGTTTCATTTTCTATTTACATTTCAATACCGAGTCATGTTTCATTGACACTAACAACTAATTTTCACTAATTTGCCCTAACAAATGACTCAGCAGTTTTTGAGATGAAAACAAAATTCAAGCACGCCTGTGACATAATAAATTGTACGCAAAATGTTTCAAAACATACCATCATTTGTCATAATAATTTATAACTTTTCCGGAAAAAAAGGCAAAACTACATTTTTGTTTTTAGCCATTTAGACTCTAAACATTAGTTCAGAAATAATGGTCAAACTTCTTTCAATCCAAGATTTAAAATTTTAATGAAAGGCAGAAGAATCGTTAACTTAACATGCTAACAATTAAAGAGATTGGCAATTATGTGTTGCTATAGTTGGACCTATTTCATGTTGTCTCAATCGTTTCCAAAGCTTTGCAGAAAGAAATCGGATCAATCAATCAATCATTCTCACCGAACGAACCGGCCATCATCTTTATTGGCTGAATGAAGTGTGAAATTTTCGACTTACCCCACGCCTAAATCTTGTGCTTACAAGACAATACTCGGCATCAAATGGAGTATCGTCTTCTTTCGCCTTTACGTCTCTACATTCATCAAATAATCCATAATCAGCACGGGTACCTGTTATTTCCCATCCCGCGGACGGCAGAGCACCGCTTGAATGGATAACTGAAATAATTCACATTGTTAAATACAATAATATAATAATTAGCCTATTCAATCTAAAATGACCAAGGGCAAGGGCTATACTGAGTTATTTGACCCACAAATTAGTTCGTCCGCGACAGTGAATTTTTACACGCCTGACGGTGCGTTATACAGGTTAAACGTTATAAGAATACCTTATTTGTTACTAAATTTGTGTGAAAAAATGAAGTCAATATCATTTTCCGTTTGCCTTTGGTGAACCTTTTACCCGTGCACCCATTTCACACGTTTGTCCACGAGATTCCCAAAATATGCATCAGATCGCAAAATGCGTCTCTCATTCAAATTTGGAAACTTGAGTACATTTGTGATGTTATTGGAATTTGATGCATCTTTCTTGTTTACATGTGAGTTAACATAATCAATATACCCTACACATGCTATGAAATGCTTATAATATTCTCAATTTTAATAAAAAAACTGACATTTTCCAAAAAAACCTTTGGCGGGATATTCAAATATGAAAATGCAATGTGTGCAATTTCAATTGAAAATCACTGTTCTCGTGGACAAACATGTACATTTGGTTGTGCAGCAAAGAGGGTCACCAAAGCCAAATGGAAAATGCGATCGACTTCATTTTTTGAAACAAATTAAGGATTAAATATGTCATTCTTGCAACGTTTAAAAAGTTTTAAAATTCATTTTGGTTTTGAAAACAAAATGGTTTCTTTCCACTATTGCAGGTTTTTTTTGACTCAACCTGTAGGTCGATGTAGTCGGAAATCGGTGCGCGAGTTGAAGCAACGGCGGACGATACGCAATGATGGGGGTATGAACTCACCGTTACTTGCCACATAAATATCTGCATGTTTGTATGGTACACTCATTGTTTTAAAAAATCCAAATATATTAATCGATTCCTTGGAATGTATAGTACAAAATAGAACGTCTACTTTTGTTTGATTTGTCCAATAATTAGGTATTTGAGCAAAATACGTGGATTCATTCAAGCAGTCTTATCTCAAGTTATGGATTTGAATTTAGAATAGTACATAAATGGGGATGTAGCCGAAGGTCAGGGATACCATATATGGTAAGGACATGTCCGTACATGGTATGAAGCACTCAACATGCTCAAGGTAAATACATTTCTTACAGGGGTGTTTATAAGAAATGAAGCAGCTGGTTTACGTGTGTGCACTCAGTAGTATTCACGCGCTGTATTGAAACTACTGAAATACACAATTTTATTTAAACATTTCTAGGAGGGTTAATAAATCAAGAACATAACTAAATCATTATCATAAAATGAAATTTGTATAAGCCTTCGTTTGATTATAAATTAGATTTGAGGTTACCAAAATATAGACATTTGATTTGTCGATTGTGCACGAGTGGCAGGTGGCAGGTTTGTACAGCATGATTTGTGCTATGCCTATTATTAACCGACAGCTTACATTTTAGGAGAATTATCATAAGCTGATGTCATACACAATGGTTGCTTACGCTCTACTTGAGTGAGCATCCTTATATGGTATACTCATCCCACAGTGTACTCAAAAGTCCTGCTTTCGTCACGATTATGATTTTGTCAATAGTGTACGTAGAGCCCGCCCGTCCTGATGATTCCACGCCACTTAATAGGTTCTCTGTACTTTAAAATATTAAAGGGGTGTTACAAAATGTCGATTTTTCTCTCTTATGAAGCGACTGGATTTTTCAACTTGACATTTTTCTAAAGTTCATGATATGTGTGATAATTGAAGTACAACATTTATATAAGGTAACCCTGATAGTTCCGAGAAACGAGCCCCCGATTTTGGTGTATCGCTCTCATTTATCATAACAAAATCAAGCAGTGTTGACAGAACATGTACAATCAAAATAACCCCAAAACCTGAAACTGGACTGAAAAGATCTCTTTTTGGACAGATAATATATATTATTCCTATAATCAGGATTAGATTCCAACTGTAATCATTTGGGGGCAATAAGTACCTTTCCTGATTACAGAGTGTTTTAGAATGATCTTTACCGGGTTTCAAAAATATTCATAAAATTATAAAACAAATAATGTTTCAAATTTAAACACTTGCGAAATGATGGTAGAAATGTTTCCTACGTATTGCGTTAATTTCATTGAGATATCTCTTTTTGTTCCGCTGTGACAAGATATAATCGAAGGTCGATGAAAAACGTATTTTTATATTTTGGCTCATATGATTAATCTTTACAGCTATTCTCTCTAGCACTACCAGCATTTCAAACAATGAACTCCACACCTCATAAGTTATATTCAAAACTCCAGCCAAAGAAAGGGAGGTTAAAACCACTATGCATACATCAATCGATTGTTATCAAAAAGCTAACTAAAATAAGAAGAGGTGTGCAACAATAATGCGAATAACATTTCAGAAATGATTTAATGTTTAAAAGGGTTAGTGTGACTTCATAGATTTTCATAATCGTGATAATGGGTCATTTCGACAAAAACTTGAAATCTACTATCGATACAAAAAAGTCTGTATTTTCCATCAGAAATGTCCGATTTTCAAAATCTAAAATTTCTTAAGAAAGCTTAGCGTTTGCGCAAGATATATATGAAAACGGTCTGTATCAATATCAATAAAAATCATACCGGAAAAAATCGTATTACCTCGGTATAGATCATTCTGAGACACCCTGTACTTAAGATTATGCTTGGGCCACAGGCTTCTAAATAGAGAGAAAATCCGATCGTCGTCGGCAAGGACTACAATCATTTAGTGGTGTGGAATCTGATAATATTTGCATCACAGTCTATGTATAAATAGAATACAATACTGTGGTATGGACCTTGGATGCGGAGAACAATAGTCACTGAGAGCAATTCAGAGCAAATTAGTGGTGTGGATGTTTCTCATGATTGTTTTATATCTCTTATGCGACAATACCTTTAACAGCGTATGGTTTGTCTTTATAGTAATCTGCCACTACCGTCATGGTCTCGTTCAGACATTGAGGCGATAGATCCTCTAAACCTTCCAGACCAGGAGGAAATGGAGACCTAGGTGCTGACGTTGTATTCCCGGCTCCATCATCTTCCAGGTTCCAGTCTTGCAATTCATCCCAGATGCCAAATATAGCGCCGTAAATATCACCAACAAAATTGGAACGCGTTTCGTTCACATCTAGCCTGCTGTCTTCTCCTCCGAGAATGGTCCAATCTATCCTTACAGCTGAAACAGGTTGAGTTGCAGTCATGAACGCAGCGATGCCAAGAAAGATAGCGCACTTATAAATCCCCATTTTCAACAACTGAGATTCAAACTTTGGGAAGCTGCAGAATAATCAACACACGTTAATATCGATGCTAACGATCCGTGGTCATCAATTAGAGATCTGCTATACTAAAGCTATAGATGAATATATGTCCTTATATGACACAATCGTAGCAAACAAAAACCACAAATAATTGTGGTGAGCTTGAGCGATTGCTTAACTAACCTTGAAGCGCGACAAAAATAAACACACACTTATTATCACAATTACGTCTACCGTGGTTTTCCATTGGTCAATCACACAGCATGTATAAAGTATGGATAATGGCAATACATGGATAATGGCAATTTTAGTTTTATATACACGGTGTCCACAAAACTTGCAATCAAGTAGGCCTATGCTGGCATACTTAATTAATTAAATATTGAACAGCTCAGAAGTATGGAGAATTTTTATGATTAGTGCAAAGTTCACCACATTGAAAAACTACATCACTCTCGTCTCGGCAACATCCCTACCCTCGTTTTCGGAGCTTTAATTGCTCTGTGCATGCTCAGTTGGATAGCACGGCCCTCTTTTGACGTACGTGCGCCAATTACGAATAACGTCTATAAGTTCTACCATTTCAAAACAGATTTTTCAGTAACCATTTCCAACTTTTGAATGTTTTGTACTTATTTTAATGCATTTATCATGTTAATTCCAAATATGGTAATGAAATGTAATTATTTTGATATTTTTGAAACATTTTGTGCAATTTTTAAATGTCGTCTGCAGACGCCTGCCGCTTGGAAAGTACTAGGACTAGTTTTGAAATGTATCTCATTGAAATGGCCTTTTTTATTGCGAGGAACTTATTGCAAAAACTAATATGAACAATATCTTTTTAATAATTGTTATTGAATCAGGTAGTATTATTTGTCGTCGAGCTATTTTACCCGTAGTCATGGTGATTCTGACGAAGTTGAAAACAATATGACCTTGAATCAATGTAATCAACCAGTGAAGTGACCTGAAAGGCGTTCACTTGAAAGTTGAAAGTACTAAGATATTTTGTTGGTAGGGATGTGCCGCCAGCAAAATGAAAAATTGACCCATACATTTACCACTTATAGGGAGGAAATGGAGCCATAGTTTACCGAATACCCCTAATTTTCATATATAATTAACAGATTTTGCTAAAATTCTGTGAAAAACAGCAAAATTAACCATTTTAGACCCGTAAATTTACCAAAAATGTGCTTCATTTACAAGAGAGTGCAAAATGGGACCCTATTTGGCGGCACATCCCCGTAACCTTCCGTAACCTCATTATTCACTATGGTCCCCCCCCCCCCGGGGTAACTACCATTGTACAGTGAATCTTCGACAGAATTTTGTTTATCCTTCGCACCCAGTTCACACTGAGTAAAATACCATTTACTAACGTTACATGTGAAGGGTACTATATAAATGATTAATCCATATAATAGTCCTGCAGATCGTTTTCGGAGAATATTGTTCGTTGAAAATCTTTTACGCTATTAGAGACAGACTACTAAACCAAAAGTGTCTCTATTTAAAATAAAATGTTGGCAATTTTGTGTGTGGAAGTAGGTGGATAATTAACGCATTAAGTTGAATTTATTTAAGTTGAAGAATATTTAGAATTGTTCGTATATGGCTTCAAAAAGAAGGAAAGATCAGTCAACGTTAAATGTCATCCGAATTAGTTCAAATTGGTCTCAAAGTCACGCGAAAAACAAATTAGCTGCGATATGTCTAGTCAAAACCCCTTTTGGGTTAGATTTGAGGTTAAATGTCCGATCTGGTTCAATCTGAATGTTCGAGATTAATCTGTTGTTGAATGAAAGTAGCCTACACAGAATTTGAGATTTTTGAACTTATTTGGATGATGGTTAAAGAAGAAAAAAAAGGTGACTGACTCTTTGGACCATGACGATCTGACTAACAAATGCCCTTGACCTGTTACTAATCCATTCAATAGACACTAGATTCAATAATAGTAATTTCCCGCACTATGGCGTCTCTATAATCCTGCTGCGCAAATTAAGCAACCTCAAAGCACCTGGTCAGGGACTTTATGTGCTAGGTATATATATTTTCTTGGGTTATAATATTTTTATCATAATTCACCTTGTATTTTGGCCAAAATACGAGCCAGTCTCTCACTTTAAACATGGTTAATTGGCACAGTAAACTATGCGGTTCATGTGTACAATGCATTTCTTTAAGAAATACTACTAATTCTTTTTAGAATATGACTAGATTATGGCTGATTCCAGACTGATACTAAGACTAAGACTGATACTAAGACTGATACTAAGACTAAGACTAAGACTGATACTAAGACTAAGACTAAGACTAAGACTAAGACTAAGACTAAGACTAAGATTAAGAAGACTAAGACTAAGACTAATACTAATACTAAGAGACTAAGAAGACTAAGACTAAGACTAAGACTAAGATTAAGAAGACTAAGACTAATACTAATACTAAGACTAAGACTAAGAAGACTAGTATTAAGAAGACTAAGACTAAGACTAAGACTAAGACTAAGACTAAGACTAAGACTAAGAGACTAATACTAAGACTAAGACTAAGACTAAGAGACTAAGACTAAGACTAAGACTAAGACTAAGACTAAGACTAAGACTAAGACTAAGAGACTAAGACTAATACTAAGACTAAGACTAAGACTAAGAGACTAAGAAGACTAAGACTAAGACTAAGACTAAGACTAAGACTAAGACGAAGACGAAGACTACGATTAAAAAGACTAATACTAAGACTTAGACTTAGACTAAGACTAATACTAAGACTCAGACTCAGACTCAAACTAAGACTAAGACAAAGACAAAGACAAAGACAAAGACAAAGACAAAGACAAAGACAAAGACAAAGACAAAGACAAAGACAAAGACAAAGACAAAGACAAAGACAAAGACAAAGACAAAGACAAAGACAAAGACAAAGACAAAGACAAAGACAAAGACTAAGACTAAGACTAAGACTAAGAGTAAGAAGACTAAGACTAAGACTAAGACTAAGACTAAGACTAAGACTAAGACTAAGACTAATACTAAGACTAAGACTAAGAAGACTACGATTAAAAAGACTAATACTAAGACTTAGACTAAGACTAATACTAAGACTCAGACTAAGACTAAGACAAAGACTAAGACTAAGACAAAGACTAAGACTAAGACTAAGAAGACTAAAACTTAGACTAAGACCATGACTAAGAAGAATAATACAAAGACTAAGAAGACTACGACTAAGACTAAGAAGACTAAGAAGACTAAGAAGACTAAGAAGACTAAGACTAAGAAGACTAAGAAGACTAAGAAGACTAAGAAGACTAAGACTAAGACTTAGACTATGGGACAAGGCAAGAAAAACTTAAAGTCATAAAAATGAAAATATGAACAGCATTTTAGAACCGCACCTTAAGGGGGAAGTAGGGGTTGAGAGGTTTTATATTATGGATTTTATTTTTTTGGCTTTAATCACAGCCCAGAGAATTATATAGCTTTCTTTTGCTTTAAAAATGTACAAAATCGGATATTCCTCTGCAAAGTTATGATAAATTTTGCGCGTCCAAGTCCGTCGCGAAGTCGAAAATTTCGTATATTAACGCATGTATTTAATTCTTATGTATTCTATTGTTTAAAAAAAAATGAAATTAAATGAGTTGAGATACTTAAAAGTATCTCAGTTCTGGTCAAAAATGTCATATTTTATTTGATTATTACAATAATTAACGCATTTAGTGTTCTAAGATGCCTTAAATAAGTGAAAACTTCATTTTTGAATCAAATTTAGTTAATTTGATACAAAACATGACGATTAATTACCTTTAATGAGTATTAATTATTCGTATTTACTAATGACCTGACCTTTAACTGACGATATCTTCGTAACTAATTTCGACCATTTTGCGACCGTGCGCGCAGGATATCTAGAAAACTAAAGGAGCTAGCACCTTCAAATTTGGCCAGAATACTTTTAATAAGATAAGCCTTAAAATGAACTAGAATGGAAACTCTAACCCTATGAGAACATATCTTTTTACATCTCCGTAAAAAAAAAAAAATCAAAAAAAAATCTGGTGAACACAAAATCAAATACTTACTCTAGTTAATAGTGTCCAATTGCTTAGATTCTAGCCTTATCAATCAGCTTTCATTTGTTTTTTGTATCAATACTCTACGATAAATAGTTTTTGAGATATCTTGCGCGTAAGGTGTCCTCGTAGTAAAAAAGATGATCCAAGATGGCCGCCGTTTCCATGGCAACGGGTCACATGATCGACCAAGTAGCGATATGTTTTTAACCTACAACACTTAAGGTTTAAGTACATACCCAATTAACATTAACAGTACCTTTAATATCGGAGAAAGATTAGTTTTAGTAAAATGTGCTCTCAACCCCTACTTCCCCCTTAACTAAAACATTTGGTGTTTTTTCTTCTATAAATTCTCTAAGCAACCATACATGAATTATCTTTTAATACAAGTTCATCTGTATTGTAATGGTAAACGTGATGGGGTTTTCTTTACAAACCTGAGAGAAGTGAAGATTTGAGTCCCATGCTGGGACCTGTTTTCTTTACCTGACCATATGACCTTGAGTTCCAGGACCCCATACATAAAGATACAGACTTTTAACAGTTTTTGGAATATTGATGCAAATGACCAAAAAGCGCATTTGTTAAATATATTGATGTGAAATATTATGAGGAAGAACATTCACTATTAAACGAATTTCCCTTTTCTATTACATTTTGTTGTCATGATATCAAAACAGTTCATTACTGTCTTGTACATCTTGTGCAAAATACACATCAACCACTGCCACAAGATTTAACAACGTTACTTATCACACCATAATGTTCAAAGTCGTGCTACCTGTTCAAAAATATTCCAGTTCATGATCTTTCACTGCCGACTGCCCGAACTCGCTGATTGTAGAGCTTCCTTCATACAGCCGTTCCCTTATGGAACAGTCTTCCAGACAATGTTGTTGACAACATCTCAGAGGCAGGAGTAAAGGCTTTCAAGTACCGCGTGCACAGGCACCTTCTCTACAAAAACTCAAAACTTAGCATACATACTCTTTTATGACACCCTTCAAGTCCTTTCAACATCTGACTTCACATTAGCATGGACTGCATGGTGGCCATGTTTCCAGTGGAGGTTAATATAGAGTTAATATGTTTAGATTAACAGTAGTTATTGTAGCAGTATCAAGCCATGTCTGCAGCTCTCTGGCTACAAATAGTCACAGTACCCTCTCTTGCTTGGGCTGTGTCTTCCAAGGTCAAGGGTTACACAACAAGCAGACAACAAGCAGACATCTTGGATTCAGGTAGCTCTATCTATAGAGCCTCGACGATCCCTTACCAACGATCCCGGCTAATGTAGATGGAACCCTCACATGCAGCCAGAGATGACAAGAAATAATACCTAGCACACACTGCATCATCTGTCTTGTACCTGGTTGTAATATTGGGTTGTGGGCCGAGAAAAAAGTGATCTTTTTGTGTGTATATTTAGGCAAAATACCTTCAAAATTGAGAGTAAATACAAAACAAAACAAATTCATATAGAAGGCTAATAATAGGTCTTTAATGGAGCACTTATACATTTTTTCTGAACATGAATAATAATATAATATTTATCATTTATTTAAAAAAATGCTCATCAACATGGTTCAACTACTGGCGGATTTGACTAAGAATATAACTCAGTTATTACACACAAATATAACATCTACGGCAGGTTATTTTAAAGAAAATATATTTAAAAAAATGACGACTGCGGGGATTGAACCGTGTCTCTCTGGCTTTAAGAGCACGGGCTGTACCACTGAGCTACCAGAGCGTTACATATTTGACGACTCAGGGAATATGATATCACAGTGAAACAGACCTAGGGCGCAAATATCTTGACATTTGTTGAATATTTAGGTCTACATTCGGAATCATTAAAATCGATTCTAACAAAAACTGAATATCCTCATTTGAAAGTGCAGACCAAAACAAAACAAAACAAAAACAATTGTTAAACAAAACAATGTCGCAAACCGGCAATGTCTTGGAAATAACGAAGACCACGGATAGTAAATGATGTGTCAAATTGTAGTAAAAAATACATGTTTTGAAATCAATAATCTCATAAATGCCCTAAATAGCATCAAAATAGGGGAAGTTTGTATCAACATATAGTAATTGCGTTACACCTACACGATCAAGCCAACAGCAAGTGTGTGCAATTAAAGCCATTCACGTACCTGCACTTGAAAGTTGAGAATCCGGTGATTACCGAAATTAATCGAACTTTGCCGAAGTTTTATGGTGGATATTTTCTGTTCGTGGCGTAAAAACAAATCTGAGGTAAAACCCGCTCTGTGAGTGACCTAGCGACTGACTGCATAGGGATTTTGACTCGCTTGATAACATCATGAATTGTAATGCTTTTAAAACACGAATCTTAATAGGAAACATGAATTTATTGGTATAAAATGTACAATGAACACAATGAAATGGTAATTGGATCTGATGACTTGATACTTTGTTGACAACACAGTGATAACTTGCAAGCTTCCAGGGGGAATACTTTTGCGCGGCAGTGTACATAATCATAGATGATGCTATAGAAAAACATGCACCATAAGACATGATGAATTTAATAGTTCACACATTTTCAAAGTATTGGGCCGGCTGATTGAGGAAAGAAACTGTCGATGAAGAGATAATGGAATTCGTCACCTATCATACCACTACAGCAAAGATTACAATATTAATCATTATCACCTGTACTAAATCTACTTAAATTATTTAGTAGTTTAATATTACCACAGAATTTTTGAGAATAATAATATATTACTAAAGTCTAATTTCTGTTAGGTAAAACTCAAAGGGAAGGTCATCTTTGAAATAATATAAATATTAGTACTAGCAAAATCTATTACTTTCAACGTCACTTAAAATTTGGAATAATAGGCCTTCGGACCATGACAAAGAATTTTGTGATTTGATTTGTTATCGATATAGAAAATACGGCCTTGACCATTTTATTATAATTGTTCACTAGGCGACTAATAAAACAACCCTGTTGTACGGGCCTGACCGACCAAATTTTTATCAAATTATCAATTTAAAAAAAATAACGTTTTTGTGAAAATGTTGGGGAAATTGTTTTGAAATAGTTTTGAAATTTTCGAAATGTTTTAAGATTTCTTGAAGATTTCGAAAAAGGTTGCAAATTCATCAACAATTCCCGTCATTTTCGAAAACAACACCAAAAAACCAAAACCAAAACGTCCGACCGACCGACCCTACCTGCGAGGTCCTTTTGCCCGTAAAACAGGTTTAAACATGATGATCAGGATGAAGACAATTTGATGTGCCCTGTTGTATTTTCCAAAAAGGAGATGGCCATGTGTTTTGAACTCACCATAAGGGTGGTGGCGTTGCATTTTTGGTGATGAATCATCAATCTCTCTCTATAAACTCAACAACTGAATGTGGTAGAGCTATGGTTGAGGTGTCATTTGAAAGCCCATATATCTTGCTACATTGTGTGAATATATCAGGTATTTCTATTGCTGTTTGGCTGAGATAGGGTTGATTATATTTCGAATGCCAAGGGTTGCGGCGGTGGCGGTGTTGGTTATTGAGGAAATGGAAGATGTTCTAAATTCTTCGTTCAATTTACAATAACTCTTCATCCCTTTATGGTACAAATATGACCGTGGTCTTATTTTAAAGATTGTGTTACATTCGACAAGTCTCTGTTTCAACAAACGTGTCAACTACTACGTAACAATTGTTAATAATGAAACGATTGCATTGTCCTTGGCTTTCTCCCTATTCGCTTCACAGCGAACTTGCCCTAATTAATCGGTTTTATATAACTGACTATAGCAACACAACAATAAAGGATTCAACCGATAATAGCAAAAGTATACATTTTTGGAAAGCTCTCAAATAGGGGAATTCAAAGATGCAGTTTAAATCGGGATAGAGTGCATAAATAAAAATGTATCTGTACACTCTAAAAAATATGAAACTTTAACGTTAGGGCTCATTCACTTTCCGATATAGTATTTCAACAAAGTAACCCTTGACAATCATTATGTTCCGATGGGTAATTTTATGAGGAACTCAAAATATGCACAGTAAATTATGATTCGGATAGGTAAAAATATTATTGAGTATTAGGGGAGGATGGGGCAACTGGACCGGTTAAGCATATTTCATGATATAAAAGCTTAAAGCTCGTGTAAATATTTATGGAATTGCTATGAAAATATCACCCATGTAACTGTTTACATATAACATATAATCAATGTTAAAAAATATCCAAACAAAAGGCAAATTACCACTAACTAAACACTTTACTTGGCACGGTCCAGTTACCCCATCGTTGGGGCAACTGGTCCTATATGTTCCAACGGTTAGAATACACAGAAATCATTGATTGACAACACGGTAACTAAGCAGTATTTTCTTTACAAACTCATTTCCATATTATTTAACGTGTAAAAATGATACAGGTCTCATGAAACCCATGTTTTATACAGTTTTCGTGGTTAACGTGTAAAACGCAGTAATAATAATGGTGTACAAATCAAGCGCAATTTTCGACTGCACGTTTATTAGATAAAACGGTATGAACCTAGTTAAATGGTTACATGGTTGTGATATTCAGACGCCCCATACATTTGTCTATATATACCCCTTTTTTTAATGATTTTATTTACTTCATATAATCATCATTTAGTACTTATAATAAACCATCTTGATATTTAGCCAGCTTTTCATGTTACAGGGGAAGTTAGTCAATATGACAATGATGACCCAACGGTTGATATACATAAAAAGCAGTGGATAAAATACATAAAGCATGATATTTCGTCATAGCAAATACCTTTACAGACACCATTCAAAATATAATAAAGATGTAATTCATAATACCGAGGTTTTAAACCATTCTAAAGCAATTTCATGTCATATTGTAATCCTTCAATATCAGAAATTAGTGGTATTAGACCCGAAATGCCCCAAAATGTCTAAGAACTTGAAAGAATGTGAATTATTTCATATTCTATTCACATTTCAATACCGAGTCATGTTTTATTGACACTAACAACTCATTTTCAAAATGAATTTTACAATTTTGATTAAGTTTTTGCAGGCGGTCCAGTTGCCCCACACCCCTTCGGACCACTTACCCCAACAAATGACGTAGCACTTTGTCGAGATGAAACGTTATTAAAACACGCCTGTGACGTAATACATTTTACGCCAAAATGTTTTAAAACAAATAGCTTACAAACTAATAGATGGTTAACTTCTAGATATAGCAAATTATTCTCTGTATGGATTGTAGTATCCATTTGAACAATTTGAGACCATTTTCTTGAAAATCAGAGCATTTTGAGAATTTGAGCCCTGTAAAACAAATTTGAGGGACAATATGACCTTTGAAAATACCTTTGGAAATACAACCAGTGATTTATTTGCAACCTTTAGCGACCATTTTGGGTAGCCATTTGAACCACCATCTTAAATGTGATGTCCAGTAGCATAATGAAAATGCTGGAAATGAATTTGCAATGATCATACACATTATATATAATCATTTTATATTGTAAGCTTTTATCTTATATTTTAGCCGATATGTATGAATATCATTGATTTGACTACTTTTGGCGGCCATTTGGTCCGCCATTCTCAATGTGATGTTTTTTTCAAATGGTCAAAAGCATATATCTAGTCATTTTATTCATGCTTTTATCATATTATTTAACTGATATATGACTTTTCTCATATTTTATCGTTTTTGGCGGCCATCTAGGATATCTAAGAAGAGCATCGGTTTTGATGGAAAATGACAGTCTTCATATTTACAACGACACTACATTAAGATACATAGGACAATTGATTCTGTGTATTTTAAACACTTTATATTATATTTATTGTTTTATATTTGCGAATCCTGGAAAAAACCAACCAAAACAAAAAAAAAGTGACCGAATGACCAATTACGTTGTTAACATTTTAAATTGAAGTTATCACATTGATCTTTCAGTGGTCCGTTTGTTTATAGTTCATTTAACTATGAATATAAAAATATAAAAGTCCAAAATATTTATGGAGGTTTTGTGAGACCACCGGCAGCAAACACACTTGTTACTTATATTTTGCCTACATGCATGGCTGAGAGAATGATAATGTAATAGCGCCACCATTATCCCTGATAATTGTAAAGAATCGTAAAATAATAAAATAAAATATATAGAGGGCGTGACCATACCATTGTTGAGCACAGACGATATGGGCCATGATATTTCCATCTAGCAAGATGCAAGATCACTTGTATCGTAAGAATACCAATAAAATGCCCCAGCAAAATATGAACTAATCCCACCGGCAACACTGCCTTGATAGAAAATACAAAACAAACAAAAATCAAATAAGAAAAGGTGACATCTTATTTTTTAGAGGACAATTGTGTTATTCTTTGCCATTTCCAATTTTGGCATACTTTAATCTATGTTACATTGTTATTTCAGATCATGTTTATGATGATATTGAACTTACCAGAAAACCAACTTTCTATATAAATAAAACGTGAGCACTGGTAAGGTTTATTGCACTGATCCAGCGTTAAAACCAATGCAAGGAACCTTCCATACGATGACTCTTACTTACTACTGATATTTCTATTTGTATTAGTAATTTATTTTAATTGATATATTTAAATACCGCAGTGCTTTATGGAATTTAGAGCGTCTTATGCGATAATTGATCTTATTATATTTTTCAATCAACAATTCCTTGCATAAATCCAGTTTATTCTTAATTTTGGTCTTGATTTATCTTTTCTTCTTTTGTTGTTTTGTTATAAAAAATGTTATGACTCTGGGCCATGCATTACATTGAAGCCCCCTCAATTCCCACATACGCACATCAATGTTTCTTTTTGTTATCAGAGGGGGGGGGGGGGGGGGGGGGGGGGTTGGCAGTATGGTTCCTTTTCTGACATTAACTGGGAATGAAAGGAAATTGGACTTTTAAAAGTCCATTTTGACTTGAGAGCCTGTTGTACATCCCATGAGCTTCTCATGTCCCACTTACCCAAAGATTTTTGTCACCGAGCTGGAAAATCAAATCCAGTGTATCATTTTTAGAATTTTACACGACACTACCCGTTTGCCGCATTCTGTCGGTTGATAACGTAACCGCACGTGTGAGATTCTGGCCCCCATCAGCTGCTCCTGGTGCAGCTACAGTCAGCTACAGTAATAATTTAAAGAATTTTGACATCATTGAATTGGTATTTGTGAAAAAGATATGAATCCAGTTTCCGGCAGCTTGGTGCTAAGCATTGGTTTCCAGTTTCCAATACGATTTATTCCGTAAAATATATACTACCGGGTTACAAATTGTCGGTTCCTTTCATCTATGATTAGCACCAAGCTGCTCAAAATGAGATTCAAAAGATATAGCTTTATTCTCTAGCTGATCCAGGAGTAGGTCCACATGACCACATAAAAAACGTAACCCCGTACGCACAGTTCCGGGCGATAATTTAACCTTGTATTGAATGTTCTTGAACGAGACCTTCTGGTATCGGCTGATTTGGTATGAGCTTGGACAAAAGAGGATGAGGAAACAACGCGATCGACCTCGTTAAATAAATCCCTTTTTTCTATTCAACTTTACAATAGATCCGACACTCATGTCTGTGCGCAATCTATTTGCCGCTGGTATAACCGACTGAAGGGTCCTGCAAAAATTGTGCTTATACATTTCCTAAATCTTACTACACGCTGTGAAGCACTGTTTGTTAGAAGCGCAATTTGTTAAATATCAAATGAATATTATATGAATTTTCGTTAGAAAATGTCAAAGAATTTGCGTGACATGCTAGCGGACTGACTACGATGTACAGAAGAACATCCATGTTACGGTGGCAACGCTAGTTTTCTCTATATTCACAATAATCAGTAAAAACATTTCTCGATGTGGATTTAATATATGTGATGCGATCTGAGAAAACCCGTCGGATGTCGCAAAATGTGAACTAGGGATTATGGGTAAAATAGAAAAAATAAAAAAAACTTTTTCTTTTTTTTAGATTTTTTTAAAGAAAATTAGTTTCTAGTAATTTGTGTCATCATCTTTCATGAAATTTCACCTTGACAAACTTACTTAAGTCACTTTTATTATTAACCTTATAATGTTATTATATTGAATTATGTATCTTTTCTGGCCTGTTTTCATGATTTCTTGTTTTGTAGCTTTTGGTGACATCACAATCATCATTCACTCATAACTTTTTTTGTAGTGATCGTAGAAAAATGATCGAAACAGTTCTGTAATCAGCACAGTTTTAGCTTTCTTATGATATACATATCTCCAATATGAAAAATGCCACCATGTGGCGGGTTTTCACAGATCGCATCACATATTCTAAATGTGCAGGCCCGTTGTTTAAGCGACGAAAAACCCCCTCTGTTCTACGGCGAACGGGCCTCTCAGGTTGGGTCGGTCGGGCTTTTCCCCCTTCATAATGACAAATAAAAAATAAATAAAAAAATCTGTAAATGTTGCCGCGTTTTTGACAAACTAAAACAAAAAATTGGTCGGTATTCATTTGCAGATGAAGATTTCCCCCTTATTTCTAAAAACAAACAAATAGGTTGACCGGATCTGAATAACAGGCACAGGGTTTCTTTTTTTCGTCGCGTAAGCAAGAAAAAACAATGTGCGCTGGGAGGAAATAAGATGTCTTTAGCAATAGGAAACTTAATACATCTAGACATTACACCTTTGAAGAAACCAATTTATCATGTTGATTCATGAAATCGGAATGCACTAGCATTTTTGTGATTAATGCTTTTATTTATAATTTCATTTATAAAAATACATTTTAACCAGAGATAAATAAATAGATACAGGGTGAATAGAAACGGTGCATGGATTGATACGACCCTTTTACCTAGAGTGGCATGATTCAAATGGAGAGTGTTCAACATGGATGCACATACCTGTAATTTATTGTGATACTGGCATAGAAAAACAAAGGCAATATTCACACAAAAGTGTGCCATAACATTTAAAATATCGCACAATTGAAATGTTTGAAGACACTTGTTTCTAAATCAATTGCACTTAGGTATCGTTCATTACGGGAACATGCTGTTCACAAATTACAGGTTCACAAATGATAAGTTCCGAGTCCATTGCTTCTTCTGCTGAAGTTTTGTAACATATGAAATACAATTTTAGCTTCCTTGCCATTTTAATTGTTTGTTGTTGATATTTAGGTATTTAACGAAGCAATTTGAAACTTTGTTGTTGTTGATATTTAGGTATTTAACGAAGTGCTCCATTGATAATAATATGACCACCGTTGTCACTCAATTGAGTCATGCTAATACTGCCAGCTTACAAAACCTGTCACATTTCGTTTATTTTTCAGTCGATTACTTTTTTCGGAAGATGAACTTAACGCTTTAAACAAACAACAATTCCATGGTTCAATGCACACATCAATATCAAAGGGCCGTTTGAAACCGTGCACAATCTTTTTTGATTCGCCCTGTATAAAAAAGTGCCACACTAAAGAATGATTTCTACAAAATATAATTCTGCATATTAAATGTGAAAGCCATCAATCACAAATGCACTACGTAATGATAATTTTTGAACAAGTAGCATATATGGCAAGCTCAATGTATATTAATTCGATAAACAGTGTTTATCGCTGATCGCCGATAAACACTGTTTATCGAATAATTCGATAAACAGTATTTATCGCCGACAAACGAGGTTTTTCGAGATAAACTATGTTTTTCGAGCGAAAAACAGTGTTTATCGATAAACAAATTGAAAAATACTGTTTTTCGATCGAAAAAACAGTGTTTTTCGATCAACCCAAGGCAACGCCAAGGGGCATAGTATAATTTGTATTGACCCCAAACATTATTAATATTAAATACCAACTATATAGATTGTTGTCATATCAATTTTAAAAGATTATTTTCGTTCATAGACTGGGCCCAAAGCACTCGGCCTTACAGGCGTTATTAATAGTTACAGCAGAAGTCAGGCAAATTCATTCTAATCACTCATTTACCAAGCCTAAGAATCATAGCATTCAACTTAAACGAGATGGCATGAAGTTCAAAATTCGGAAGCTCTGTCGTACCCAACACCCATATATAATCTTGAATATTTTTACCCGCCGTGTTCGTGTTTTCGGGCTGTCAGGTAGGTGCTATATTTCACAAAACCTTCCTTGTAGACGATTAAGAGAACAAAAGCAAGGAAGAAATTCTACAATTTTATTTTTCTGACTATTTTGCGGCTTAGATCTTAAGATACGGAGACTTGCTTATTTTCTGATCGTAACGTATATTTGTAACAAGGGACTATAGAACGCCCATTACACAGGTACACGGGTGATTTAAATCGTGTCGCGTGAGACGTCCATAACCTGGGATATGACGTTATGAAAACCTATGCTCCATTTTTCGTTGTAACATTTGAATCCAATCACTTGTTGTAATGCAATCGTACACATAACTTGGACTTACACATTCTTTACGTCGAAACAATATCAAACAAAGTGGTTACACACAATTCTGCCACGCCGGGATTTGAACGTGGTACCATTCACTTATTAGACCTGTTCCTAAACACTTGGCCACGAGGAGTTGGCTGCCATGGTTAGAATTACAATCCGATATGAACTTTTACAGAATAAAACCAATTTGTTTACACATGTTCTAATTGCAAATGTTATCTACGGAAAATAAAGTAGCGCCCGGCATAGTCTTTTTCATGATGTCGTATTGAAATAAAAGCCATATTCAGATTATCCACGCTCTTTTAACCAATCAAATGATAGAACTCTATATTAATGAGGCATATAAAAAGTGTCAAGTCATATGGGATATTAAGGGAATAGCCCCAATGAGAGAAGGTGGTGGGTACCCCCATTGGATTCGCTATCTAAAACACTGTACTTAAATTTGAATAGAAAATACGACGACAGGAATATATATATATATATATATATATATATATATAGCGATGGTAATACCCACATGACTTTCCACCCGGGGTAGAGCGACCCGGGGTAGACCGACCCGGGGTTGAGCACCCCTAAGTCGACCAACCCTGGGTGGACTACAATAGCGCCCTCACGGAATAAACCATAATACTGTTTAAAAAACACCTTGGAAACTATATTCATTCTAAATTATATGTTAAAAAACTCAGGGGGTTGGCGGTCGGGGAGGTAAAAACAAGGACGGATCATTCTAAAACAACCCGGGACTGTCCAGCCCCGGGACTGTCCACCCATGGACTGTTTCTAACCCTAAACCTAAACCTAACCCTAACCCTAACCCTAACCCTAACCCTAGTCCACCCAGGGTTGGTCGACTTAGGGTTGGTCGACTTAGGGTTGGTCGACTTAGGGTTGGTCTACCCCGGGTCGCTCTACCCCGGGTCGAAAGTCATGTGGGTATTTCCATTGCTGCATATATATATACATGTACATGGTAGGTTTAGGAGATTAAAGCATCCTGAAATCATATTGTTAAAAAGTATATTCATGGTGTAATATTCAGAATTGACGATTATCTTGAATATCTTGACCGGGAAAAAGTGTACTTTAGGTCCCAGATACCAGTATCGCACGATACTGGCACATGATATTTGCCAATATCGCTCGATACTGGTATAATATTATTGTTCCAGTATCGAAATTGTTTTTCAGTATCGTGCAATACTGGAACATTTTTATGTTCCAGTATTGGGCGAGTACCAGTAATGATTTGTCCCAGTATCGGACGATACTGTTTATAATTATGTTCCAGTATCGATCGATAATGGATCATTTTAGATGTACCAGTATCGTCCGATACTTGAACACTGCCTTTGTACCAGTATCGAATGATACTGGGTTTACCAGTAATGGACAATACTAGTACAGTCCAGAATCTGGGACCTAAAGTACACTTTTCCCCTTGATCGAACTTATATTCTCCTTTAACATAAGACACATTAGATTTTAAATTTTCTTTAGGCCTTATCCTTTTCTTATGGTGCGTTTGCTTTACCAATCAAAATATTTAACATACTTCATTTATCACGAAAAAAACACACCTCACTTAATTTTTTTCTCGCAATAATCGTCCCATCTCAACGTTTTGAAATGTGCAACATGTTGAAGAGATCTCTCAGACCTAATGAACGTACGTTCTTACGTCGTATCGAAATGTCCACTATGTATATACAACTTTGTTAATTTTAAACCTCATTCTGATTTTTGATATTTTCGTTTGAAAATAAGCTGCTCCAATCCTCGCATTGGCGCCTCTACGACCAACGAGAATAGCAAAGCAACTGCATAGGATATGACAGCAAGGCCGATGAAAAGGACGGTCTGTTGGTAGAATAAAAAATGGTGAAGCAAAAAATGAAAATGGTAAAGGTATTATTCAATAGTAATACATGTACATACTTTTCATTAGCGCGTTCCTTCAATTAAATACTATGGATCTATGTGACGCCTAAAAGATTTTGGAACCCTAAGCGCATCATCTAATAAAGCACAACCCCATGCCACGGCTCAGATTGTTGATGGGAACTTTGTGAATTTTCAAGCATGCGCAGTTATCGAAAGTACGCCCGCATGTGTCTGACTGTGACCAGAAGGATACATTGTGAATAACAATACAAACATTGCCACTAGAAATACTGGGTACCTACACTAACGCATAAGACAACCTATAAGAATCCAACCTGATATTAGCTGGCTGTGTAGAACTAGAATTTTTTTAATAGTATTTGGTCCTATGTATCGATTTGCCCCGCTTTACTATCCCGTGCCAATCTGGTATTGAATTCTTAACCAACCCACGTGAGTGAAAATCCCACTCGAGGATAACCAGCAACACATGGCACTATAGACTAATAATTTTAATAATTTTAATTAAAATACTTAAGATTCATAATTCATTAGCAATCATATACATTTTCAATTAAAAACAGATGATGTTTCCTGGTGCGCAAGCTGACCTGAAGTGCCCAACACGGATCTCACACATATCGTCATTCATGATGACGTAACGAGAAGAACACAAATATATTGCTAATTGCTAATTTAACTTTAATAGTAGGCTATAATTATCTTACCATTGTAGTCACGGTGATCTGCACACCTGAACGAAGACCGGTGAAATACATGTACAAAATAATGAGATGTACTAAGTAGGCGCTGAATGTTAAACGAGCCAATGGAATCCATATTGGCCAAGACAAAACGGTGTTTATCGGACCTGTAATAAACAAGAGTTACACCATTGAGTACAGTCGTATTGAATCCTTGGATATTCAACCCCTGGGGTTGGGGGGGGGGGGGGGGGGGGTGTTTACTGAAATTAAGTTTGACGTGGGTGTGCCGCTGTAGGTTTGAAATCCTGACCCCTTTAGGGATGTTTTTACCTACAAAAATGGCTGGCTTGACTGGGATTTTTTCGCGATTTGGGACGCCGTTTTTCGCAACGTGGGACCCATGAGTATGGAATTATGTCAGAAAAGTGACCCATTAGTGCTGGAGCGGCACATACCTGTATCACTGATATACGTGAGTACCCCCGGTAAAATCCTATTTGCAGCGTATTATATTAGTCCTATAACACATATGTAGCTCACTATCACCTTTGACACATGGACATTTTTACGGTCTCACAATTGCGTTGGTATTTATTGTTTGTGTAGTTGGGTAGATCATGGGTATTGTGCTAATAAGGTTGACGTTCTCCCAAAATCAATTATGTTTGATGTGATATTGTTGTAAATCGTATTTATATTTTGATAAACCCTGCAATTAATCACCGGAAATCGAGTCGTACCGAAATTGTAATACCACAATGCAAAGAACAGTTTGCATTACAACGGTTACGGGCTAAACGTTAATTCATCGGCTTTGCTGTGGCATTCATATAACATTGTGGGACTGGAATTTCGTTACAACTCGGCTTCGGTGCAGAAACCCTGAAACCGCGTATAGAGACCGTGGCCTCATAGCTAAAAATGCTTGTAATTTTTTCAAGTAGGCCTACTCTGATTACTTCAAGTACAGTTTTGGCCTATACTAATTTGGAAGCCAGTCTCATCATTTTGTGTTGCATTTTATGTGCCCTCTAAAATAGCAGCTCATCCTGAAACACAGGGGATCTCTCTATAAGATGCCACGGAAGAACTTCCTTGACACAACGTGTATCGATGCCATAGGATCATATTAATCCATGTCATCAGCTTTTATTTTATAAACAACCCAAATACTCGGTAACCATTGTAACCTATTGGAACATACCTCCATATCCTTTAGAACATGCGAAGGCTATCCAACCCATAGCAAGACCCCAGGTTGTGATCGCAAAGGTTCTATGAAACACTGCGGTACCCTGAGACAGTTCATGTCCGAGAGCTTTGTTGTATAAACCAAAGATGACTGCAAAAGCCATGGCGAAAGATATCAACCAGCCAGCAACGTTGAGAGGCTGTTTAATAGCGAGAAAACATCATTTCACAAATTTAAGATAAAAAACCTCGTCTTTACCATCTTCTAGTATGCATTATAATTACTTGTAGTTATTTTTTTTTTCTCCATATAAATGAAAAAACGAATGTACACCTACATTTCCAACACGTCGAGCACACGTTAGCTCTATTCGGTAATATGTGACAGGTCCTTTAAGCGCCGTATATGGCCAAACAGCTAACGAATAAGCAACCTACACCCAACACGCGAAACGTTCACTAAGCGAATGATCAACGTATACTTATTGCGTATTGATCACTTCGTTGTTACCCGCTTTTGTTAAACACACTAACATTTTTCCTAAACACAAGCGCACCTCTGCGGACCCCTAGCGAACTGCTAAGAATACAGCGTATGCGAAATATGTTACGAACGAATAACAACGTACATGAACGTACACCCAAATTTCCAAAATGTAGGATACACGTTAGCTCTATTCGCAACAGTGTGAAAGGGCCTTAACACACGTTGAAAGTTAAATCAAATCGTCAGGTACTATTGTCTTGAGGTACTATTGTTTTGATATACGTTAAAACACCTTATACATATTTATAAGGGTATCCTATTTTGGGATTGATTCATTATTAACAAAGTCGGATAAATAAAAAAAATGGTTATACTACTACCGAAGGTGCGGAAGTTTTGACTACTTGCCTCAAATCAACTGTCTCCCGAAACAGTTATAGAGCCTATGAATTTTACGTAAATATTGAAATTGAATATTTAAATGTTAAGTACGAGGTCGAAAATCTGACCGGCGAACTTAACAACAACAAAATAGCGTCGTCTGCTAAACATCTGCCGACGAGATTCTGAGCTAGCAGACGCAGATTTAGGGATTCTTTTTGATAATTAAGATGCTGCATCGACTAAGCTTGATACAAAATCCGTGAAGGTCTTCCGCAATTGTTGTGATGAATAGGACACGGTTTTCGTTGATATTGTTTTACTGTTAGAGGAATCGAGTCCTTTTTGGTCGCTGAATATGTAGACTACTGGTCCTTTGGTGTTGATGTTACCGGAGAGGTAGTCCCAATCATCATCACCTAGTGACCAGTAGTTTGCACTATACTTCCTCTCAAACCATGTTGTAGTTACTACGCGCGCAAATCGACCCTCAGGGAAACGCTTGCCTTACGATTTTTATAACTAGCATACAGAGCACATGATTACCAAGGGCACCACGACGGGCGACGGGAAAATACATAACTTCAGTGAAGCGTACTTACCATTGAAATCTTCAACTTCTTTCCATCTAGCTTGAACAACAAATACCCGACAACCATCCCAATGAGATACGGTGGGCAGCGATACCACGGCTTGGTGTACAGCCAATCCAGAGTTTGTCTCGGGCGGTCATTAAATTCCGGTCTGTTGAAAAGGAATGTAAAAGTAATGGAGCTCTATGAAGGCACTGTACTATTATACTAAAGTGCTTAAGAAAAGAAAGTCATACACTTTGTTTATGTCCTATAGAGTGTCTGCCGATTATTGGTTGTCCAAGCAGGCTAGATAGACATTTAGATTAATCTTTTCGGAACAATTTGCTTCCAAACATGCCACAAAACAACAAAGATAAATCATTAATACAAATCCGTGATGTTTCCAAATTCACATTTTCGACGCACGCAAGCGGCGAGAAAATGATGTGTGTGGCACTTGAATGGCCAGGAAAGAAAGGGATATTGATCACACAATGAAGCTGCGTTGGTTCGTGCTTGAGCGAGCGGGCTATTTGATTGCGAACAAGTAACATGTGGTCTTTTCTCCCCGCGTAGTTTGTTGAAAATATGAATTTGGAAACGGCACGGATTTTCATTAAATGGTGCTAATCATGGCTTATCTTTGTTGCTTGGTGGCAAGTTTGGTACCAGATTGTGCCTAAAAGATCCATCCAAATTTATTTAGCTTGCTTGGTAAAAAACTATCGGGAGTTACTCTATGGGACATAAACAAAGTGTATGATTTTCTTTTGTTGAGCACTTTATATATTATTATGCAGTTTCAAGTAACATTTTATTTTTCCGTTAAATGTGCTAGCCTTTGCTTGTGAAATTTGACATTTTGAAGATACGAATTCGTCGTTGGTGACTCATAATACGAGATGCTCAACGATCCCATAAAATGTGAATATTTCTGTATCAAGATGTTGAAAGTATGTCATCCAACTTAAAGAAGCCGCCGGGAAAATGCCTAATGTCTTTGACAGCCTGATGCAGTATCAGTCAGGTAGGAGCCCTTTTCTCTTACACGTCTTGCGATATCATTTGAAGAAAAAAAATCAATTATTTATGGAATCATCGATGTTTTCAAATCTAACAACAATTTTAGAATCAATTAACTAGTTCAAGAATTGGCGATATAAAGAAGATGATATTGGATGTCAATGGTTAAATCCTGTTTTTATTTTCCCTTAAAACCCTCAAATTTAGCAACTTTCGAAATTTTCAAAAAAGAATTCAATTTTTTTTCAAAAAATGCTAATTTTTTTTTACAAATAAAAAAACAACAACAAATGACACACACACCCCTATACACAAAAAGGTTGAAAATTCGAGAAACATAGGTTGACCGGGCCCGTCGAACAGGTTTTTTTGTCGCCACTTACCTGGTACTAATTCCAGCGTTAAATCCGAAGTAAATCGATATTCCAATAGTGGTCGCCCATGAAATGAGAAGAAATCCTACGATCAAGGCAAATCCAATCTTTCGGTTCCTATAGTATACACGAGAAGGATAATAATTGAGAAAAGGCAAAGAAAAAAGTGTACGTAAGGTCCCAGATTCTTGATTGTACTAGTATCGTCCGATACTGGAACACCCAGTATCGTTCGATAGTGGTACAAAGTCAGTGTTCGTATAAAATGTTCCAGTATCGGGCGAGGAAAAAGTGTACTTTATGTCTCAGATTCTGGACTGTACTAGTATCGTCCGATACTGGAACACCCAGTACCGTCCGATACAAAGTCAGTGTTCCAGTATCGGCCGATACTGGCACATATCAAATGGTCCCGTATCGGGCGATACTGGAACATAATTATGTACCAGTATCGTTCAATACTGGGACAAATCTCACTGGTATCACGTGTACCAGTATCGCCCGATACTGGAACATAAAAATGGAACACCAAATTGTAGAATCGTACCAATATAACTGCTATCCTTAGATGTGTATTGTTAAATTATTCGGCACATATTTTTGATGGTTTGACCAAATTTCATGATCAGCACCTTTTGAAATCCCCACTATTATTGCTTTATATCTCCCACCTCAATTATAATCCATCCATTATTCGTCATCGTTTGTTATTTTCCACGGTTTATTGTTGCAGATTTTGCTTAATAAAAGTGTTTGTGAGATGGTCCCTTCTTGTCTGTATTAAGGAATTCAAGAAAAAGTGTCAAACAGAGATTATTGTATGTTCCAACATGTACCAAGTGTTATCTGTTTATATGCTTACATGTCCAGCCAAATATTGACAGATTTCAATCAGTGGTTGAAACCTTATGTTAATGACGTTACAAAATCCAAAATTCCAAAAGTGTATTGTTTGAAAGACAAAGGTTCATACTTTGTATTGATCACACTATCCCTCAATAGAATCGCTCATACCAAGATTACTTTCATTACATATTGACCGACCCTCGTACATGCATATTCGCTGGCGTAGTGCACGTTAGAATAAAACCGTTGCCAGGCTGGTAAACCAACTCTGGCTATCTTTATTACGAACCACTGATCGCATTGATCATAACACAAACCCAAGGGAAGTATCATAATTCGGAACAGATGTATGAGCCCTGGCTTGAACCAGTAACCAAGAGTTACTAACGTGTACGACGTCAACGAATATGCCTCTCGGCTATACATGTGGTTGTAAATATTATGTCCGTTTGTTAATACGGTTCGTCCGTGCGGACATACGTCGCTTGGTTCTTGATAGGACCAGACTCAACCAATATACTCGGGCTAGCCTAAAGTTGCCGTGTAATCAATTTTCTTCAGAATCTGCAACGATTACGTTATCAAATGTAGGTTTATATGGTGTGCATTTGAGCATAAAGTATAAGCTTACTTGTATAAGAATATTAAAATCAGCGGGGATACCACATAGAACTGCATATCATTAGCGAGGTACCAACTCCAGGCCATGCACTGTTAGGTAGCAAAAATAAAACAGATTAAATGAGATATTATAAATCCCTCAAGCAAAAGTTCAGAATTGTTTAACCCGCCTACATTTTGTGATACTATGTTTATATTGTGTGGCATATCAATGGAAAGCTGATGTCTTCATCTTCTAAATGATTCAAAATTTATAAAATCATCCTTTTTTACTCTATAAAGTCAAATAGAGCATCTTTGTACCCTGTAGTAGAGTTAGCCGTTTGTTTATGCTCCGTATCATGGCGACTATGTTACCAGTACCTGCACAGGTACAAGATGTCCAGTACCCGTATCGGTAGTGCTAAGTTACCATTGAAGTACCACCGAAGTACCTGCACAGTAGGCCTACCAGTTATTGTGTTACTACGCAGTTGTCTGCTTGTGCCGCATATACACGGTGCAATTCTCATACTAGACGGGGAATTTGTGATGTCTAAGTGATATCAGGATTATATTTTAAGGGGAAAATTCATGACCTATAGTGATATTTATTCCTTGGCGGCCATTTTGGACGCCATCTGGGATTTATAGTACACGTGAATGCTCAATGACATTTTCACTAATCTAAATGAGTTTATTACCCCAACATTAGCGGCCATCTTGAAGATAACCACTTTCCGGTGCTTAGATTTTCTTAGATTTTCTTTTGGTCATTCCTGATATCACTTAGCACCAGAATCAGTTGAGAAAACCTTTTGTAGCAATTTCTGGGGTCAATTCACAAATTCACCCGCATACAAGTACTTAGCAGCATGAAATATCCTGTACATGTACTGGTAGCTAAATAACCATAATGACGGGCGTAACAAATGACTGTGTAGTACCTTATTGTATTGTATTGGGACCTCCACACATCCTCAAGCAAGTGTATAAATGGGTAAGCAGTCGGACCTGTAGAACAGTTTTTGACATCATCTACTTAGTAGTAGTAGCTTAAGGACAGTGTCAACCCGGCACTTGTTTCAAAAATTAAATTTCATATTTCTCTATTTTTTATACTTTTATATGTATTCTATCATTACCATCATAATTTACTAATCGGAAGCGATTATTTCCCGTTCTTTTGGGTGATTTAAAATTGTTGTTTGTTGGTAAGTGTGAGTCAGGAAAAGGCGCATGGTTATTTGGCGGGAAATAAAGCGGAGTTCCGCGCTTTTCAAATGCTGTGACAGCTGTTCGATCATTGCGAAGCGCGCTGAATCTTCCCGTGCGTTATACTAGACGCGCCGCTTAATATCCGCGACGTAGACGCGAAAAACAAAAGAGCGCAAAACAATGTCTAAAAATGTAAACAAAGGCCAATCTTACGATCATTTAAATTTCAGTTTTCATCCAATTTCTTCACATTGTGACAATATAAATTGAATCTGATAATTATTTTGATTGTTCATAATAGTATACCCGCCTTTTAGGTCACACGCCCGTGTATTCCGTGAACAGTTAGCTTTAAATGGTGGAATATGTCAATAAAATACACTCGTCCAAAGAAGTTCCTTGCCACTCATTGAAGTTCAAATATTTCACATAAATATTTAATATAAATTAAAACAATTGCATGTCAAAATAAGCAGACAATAATTCTTTATCATGTCTGTATGAAATTAAGCTGTACGCATTCATGCATGGCTGAGCACATTAATTAAGCAATGGTAAGGTTCATATTGTATTCAATCATTCACATTAACATTTGAATGGAGGGATTATCCAATTTTTTGCAATCTTCTTCCACATACCTTGCCATTGTCAAGTGAATGGGATCTGCCATGCATGAGTGATCCTGTCTAAATTCCCTGTTAAGCTGTTAGAGGATTACTTTCTGCTTATTTTGATATACAATTATATATATTCTATTAAATATTAATTTGAAATATTTGGACTTTACTAAGTGGCAAGGAACTTCTTTGGACGAGTGTATATCAAACTATCAGGTAAGCTTTTACTACCATTGTGTAGAGGACTTTCAGCGCTAGGATCGCATTTCTCTTTTTTCGATTATGGTTTTTAAACTCGAGATATGTATCCATTTCTAGCTAAATTTATGCAAAACCCCTCTAAATTTATACTTTTCCGATGTTTTAGCAATAATTCCAAAACTAAGCCTTATTTTGGAAAAAGACAAAACGCGCTTTTTGGGTCATTTCTCAAAATGTGGTTTATTTGGCATCACATTGACATCACCATCGGATTCCTTATCAAATTTCATTTCTATAAATGTATACTTTTATGTACTTTTATCCAATATTTTCAAATTTAGAAGCAAAAGTTGATCATCAAAATAAAAGGGTTGACACTTCCCTTAATTGCCCAGGATTTTTCTTAGCCTTTACCTGTGTTGATAAATCTCCAGGAAACGGGAACAAGTTGTTGAAGTAAAGTAAATTGGTCCACCATAACAACTTGCAAGGTAATCGATTTATTGTGAAGGAGAAGTTCCAGAAAGGTCCACTTGCTGTGACAAAATAGCATATAACAATACATAAACTTTTAGTTTGAAATTAGAACATCGTAGCAGTGAAGTTATGTCTGTCTCGGATTAAAATCGATCATAAGGAAGCAGCATCACGTAGCCTCTAGCGCTGTCATGAAATAACCGCTCAACAGTAATAAATAACCCGACACTCACACTCCCAGAAACTATCCATCGATCTGAAAAGATGCACTCAATGTCCCGAGTGCTCGTGGGTTCGAGTTTAGGTGTAATAAAATACCGAGTGAAACAGTTGTTTAAAATACTTTTTAAACACCGTTACGTAAATCGCGTCGGTGAACTCATGCAATCATTTTAGTTGTTCAGAATTTTTGAAGGATTTGAATTTCCACCGACGCGTTTTTTCAAAATATATCATAAAATATAACATCTAGTATGAGAGACAATTTGTTATCGCAACAGACTGCTAGTACCTGTTGAATACTGTGCTGTACAAACATGCGAGTTATACAGGTGCGAGCGAGACAGACATAGCACACATTTCTACAAAATTTCAATAGAGACAAGCATCCCTTCTCTAATTATCCTTGATCGTAGTTAGTGTGTGGTCATAGAAGGTTCACTGTGCGCTTTACAGATTCAACTTCCGCACTTATTATTATATTAAATGTAATACGTGTAAACAAATTGGCTTTATTCCGTAACAGTTCAAATTGGATTCAAATTCCAACCTTGTAAGCCAACTCATCTGTGGTCTAGTGGTAATATAGAAAAGGTCTCATAAGCTACAGGTATCTGTGGTTCGAATCCAGGTGTGGCAGAATTTTGTGCAAATTTGCGTGATTATATTGCAGCAAATGATTGGATTCAACGAATGTTGATAAATAATAATCGCCTCCTGGTCGTTGTACGGATCTGTTTACCTTTGAATAATTATTACATCAAACATAACAGTAGTACGGGGGTTTCTGATGCTCTTATAGAGTTCAATTCACGTGCAATTACACCGATATCTAATTTAATACCAAGACTGATCTCTTATTTGCTTTTTATTTTGATCTCCCATTTTGTGAAATTGTTTTGAGAATGGAATCTTTTTGATTAAACAAATTGTTTGGTGAAAATTACGAAAAATGTTGACAATTCACACACAAAAAAAAAATCCAGATTTTTTTTAAAATGAAAAAAAACCACCCACAAAAACCACAAACAAAAACAAACACCCGATTGACCGGCCCTACTTGAGAGGTTCGTTTGCCCGTAAAAGGTTTTTTTGCGTTGTCTCATCACAGGTAGACTGGTATAATTATAGGTGGTGTGACCGGTGACGTCATGTATTTACAAATGGGACACCCTCTGTTGATTCCCTCCAGGCAGAATATACAGTAAAGTTAATGAAGACAACATGAAATTTCTTTCTAATGAATTGTAAAACTCATTTATTTTTAATTTTTTGTGTGAAATGCGATAGCTTATAGCATTCCTAAGCAAGTTTAAAGACAGTTTTGATAACAATTTGCTGTGACACCACAATCTAGTTAGAAAACCTGATCTGGCCTATGTAAACTATAGGAACTCTTGCCCGGTGTGTTTTGTCTCAAATCAACAGAGGGCGTCCTAAATGTAAACAACGGTCACCTCATCTATATAAATATTGCTCTGCCTAATTAATACGCTCAGTTGACCGAGCACTTCTCGTAATCAAAACATTCTGTTATTCTGTTTTAATTCCATTTTATATTACATTGACTAGCTTTCATAAACGTGGTTTTATATAGTATGAATACATATATTCTCACTTTAACTTTTTTATATTACATAAAACGACGACGATGACGATGATGATGACGACGACGACGACGAAGATAAGATGGAGGAGGATGACAACAACAGTGGTGACGATGTTGAAAACGACGAAGATGAAGACGACGACGACCATGCGATGACGACAATAACGACGGTGATCGTCATCAAGTATTTGCAATTAGCATTCATTGATATAATTTAAATAATAATGTATACCTTACCTAGAAACTTTGGCAGCGTCACGTACACTGCTATAACAAACATGTAAAGAGGAGTAATTCGCAAATATCTGTGCAGATAGAAGTAACGCCATTTCATTTTGCCCTCAGCTTTCGTCAATGCCTTCATGGTGTGATAAGTTACCAATAGACCACTGTTGGAGACATGATGTTTGGTGTTTAAGGCAATAAAATTGAAACTATATTTTAAATATGTTTTAATCAGGATTAGTTGAGAACACTATTGACATAAAACACTCAGTGTTGGCAAAATGAGTTTGTCAGAGGATGCGATTCTGATTTAATATTTACATATTCTTGTGGACATCCACCCCATAAAAAACCATCAAAACAAAACGCTATTGACCATTTATCATTTATCAGTCTCATATAGGCCTACTCCTACTAACGTGAGGTATATCGCAAAATTCTTACGGGCAATTCGTATCAATCAATCAATCAATCAATCAATCAATCAATCAATCGATCGATCGATCGATCGATCGATCAATCAATCAATCAATCAATCAATCAATCAATCAATCAATCAATCAATCAATCAATCAATCAATCAATCAATCAATCAATCAATCAATCAATCAATCAATCAATCAATCAATCAATCAATCAATCAATCAATCAATCAATCAATCAATCAATCAATCAATCAATCAATCAATCAATCAATCAATCAATCAATCAATCAATCAATCAATAAACCCACCTGAGAAAGAAGAATGTATCGACTGCATAGATCCCATTGACGATGAACTGATAGTAAAACTCACGAAGGATCTCATCCCCAGCTTGACGAGGATTACCTGCAATAAGACAAGAAACACTTTTAGTATGTAGGGGTGTATGTAGGTGTTTATGTATGTTTGTATAAAATGATCATCCAGTCGGCAACAGTGGCCACTATCTACATACTTTTACATCATTCAAGAAATGTAAAACCTCTATCGGCTGGCACGGTATTTTCTATCGCCGGCCTTGGTTGCAAGAAGGGATTTACTAACATCCTGTCCCGAGACACCATTTAGTAATTACAAGTAACATCGGAACAATAAATACTTTCAAATACATCGTAAAAACTCATCTTCACTTGTGTGTTTACGGGGTTACAAATACTTTAGTTTAATTTGCTATTTTTTTGTGTGTTTTGTGGTATAATTAAGCTAATACTGATCACAAAGATCTTTTGGTCTGGATCGAGTGCAAGACAAATGTGCACACGGGCCTTTCGCGTTTGGGTATTTCCAGGAGATTACAATGTTTACGGAGTCAGGCCAAATAAAAAAGAGGTTTGTCTCAAAAGAAACCTGAAAAATAAAAGCTATGATATGCGAAAGGCGGTATTTCTTTTTGAGACGGGATTGTGGCCAGGGGGATATGTGCACGTACATAATTTCCATGGGTTCGGAGCCGTCTACTATCCGGTAGTGGCCGGATGTAGTCCAACAGTGTCACCAAAGACATTATATTCTTTGGTATGACACAATGTAGCATTTCGACAAATAATTGTCAGCTTTGTAACAATTGGTACTTCGTTATTCTTGATAGTATGACAAGTGTTCACATCTAAGGGCAAACGAGCACAGATCAAACATCTTGGTTGATGAACAGGTTGCAAAACCCAAAATGCCTTTGTTGTATAAAATATAATATAGCTCTGATTTACCAAGTCTTACTGATGATGCAGTGAGCCACACATGGCCAAGAATTACCCAAAACATGCTTATCACACGCATGCCGTTGAGGGAGCTAAGTGTTCCTGGAGTTTCCTTCATATCGAAGATCTTTCGAAGGTTGTGTAGGACAGAGAAGGACATCAGCATCTGCCCGCCCACACCTGTTGATTGGGAAGAAAATATAAGATAAAGTTGAACTCTAAACAACTACAGGTTTAACTATAGATTATGTGTCCGTACTCCGTACTGATTGCCATCATCGAATATTGGTGTATTTATTGAGGTTTGATGGTAAATCAAGAGGTACTCGTTTTTAACAGTTTCAGTAATTCTAAATGTGCATCAACATTTTCAAAGCTAAAATACTGCAGATTAAAAAGTCCGTGGACGTGATTATATACTTCCAGATTCGACAAAGTTCCAGAGTTTACAATGATTAAAAATTCCACAAAGATTGGTTAAATTTAGTTGAGGATTAGGCCTAAATGTTTTATGCACATTTTAATTAAAGTGTACATTTCAAAAAACTAACAAGATTTGTGAATTGATATATTTCTGTAATAAGGTCTTTTGAATTTCACTATTGAATAACGGTGTATACTCTTATATCCGATCACCACAAAAGCCAGATTTTTTCTTTGATCTGATAATTAACGAAATAGTGACATTGTTTTCTTGGTCATGGCCACCATTTCAATCATTGCATCGGAATTTCGATGCCTTTTCAACGCCTTTCATCAGAGTCACAAAAACCTGATTTTCAGTCATCGTCCTTGTGCATTTCTATTGATGTCAATCTATATGATGAATGAGAAAGACACTTCTGAAACAATGAAGGTTTACTCAATAGAAATTGGTCATGGCCACCATTTCAATGGTTGCATCGACATATTCAATGCCCTTTATCAAAGAATGCTGAAACGTTTAAAGAGCCGTGAGTATTTCTGGTAAAGAAATTAACTAATAATATGCTACACCTTTAGGCAGACAAAATACATGTAAACACTCTATTAGTGCTGAAGCTCTGGTCACCAAACAAAGCCCACTACAGTGAGTTTAGTAGTGGCATTCAGATACATGATCTTTGCACTGGACTGCAGTCAACCAGGGCCAATGGCTTGGTGGACATGCCACATGCCACCGATATCAAGTTTTTTACAATTGTATATTGTATAATTCAATAGGTTTGTTCAGGTAAATAAGGAGTAACATTGTGTTTAAAACAAAAGCAGTGAATAATTATGAAATTACTCAGCATGTAGGAATATAAAAGACTGGGAAGAGGCTAGGATAATAGAACGTGTAAGACTGTGGATCAAGGAGGATCAAAAAGAGGGCAAGAGCAACTTGATGAACCGGGACGAGGGCACCTACATGTTGACATTATTGCCCTGTATGTACATGTACATGTCTGTACTATTATATTTACCACTGCATTTTTTCTGTTTGGATTTGCTGTTCTGTGCTGCTTGACCTCCTTCCTCGATACTCATATCCTTCTGGGGTTCATCGTTATTATCCTCGTTCGGTACTTTCACATCGCCATTTTGAATTTTCTAATTAGAAAAAATATTGATAAGGCAAAGAACAAACCCTGTTTATATCCATCAATTTTATAGATATTCGTACGCAGTTAATTTCGGTAAATCAATGAACAATGTATTCAGTGGACTTGAATAGGGTCAGGTTTAATAGATCTTTGACAAATGATGGATAGGACTGGATAGGGGTTCAATCAATTCAATCAGTGTTTAGGCTTATGGTTTAGAGTTAATGCGGTTCACGTAGATCAATGATTAGTCAGTGGATTAGAAGAAAGTCAGTAATGTCGATTTCATTAGATAAGTTTCTAACCCCCTAATACCTTTATATATGGGTAGCCACAAAAGGGAAGCCACAAAAAATACATCTCTATGGTTAATAGGCCTAATGCTTGGGTTACAGCCATTGTAGGGTATTTAGTGGCCTTTTTAAGAAGAAAAACCCCCCCACTTTTCGGTGGTCAGTTTTTTATTCAGTTATCTTCATATCAAATAGAGCCAAAATCAGGTGAAACACCTTTTGTAGCAATTGTTCGGGTGAACCCGTAAATCGACCCGACTAATTAGCCAACAATGTAGTCGTGACATAATTACCTGTTTGTTGTCAATATTTGCAGTTTCATCACCACCTGTTTTCCCTCTGCATTTCCTACGAGCTAAGAAAATAATAAGGAGGTGATAGAGTGTACCGGCAAAGAGTAACGCTCCCAGGACACAACAAGTGGCACTGCAAAGAAGACAAAAACAAAAACAACATACTTTATACATTACAATTGGTCAGGACTGCAATAGGTGAATATGGCAGAACGGGTCCATACTGTGATCAATAAGTATTAGTTATTTTAAAATAGTGAAAATGCATATCTTATGATTTTAGAATATGTGCAGACACATTTGGTATGATTGATAATTGATTCGCTAGCAGTACATTCAATCCGTGTAACGCCCTCACGCGCTTAAGATGCTCCAGGATTGGTTGGCGAGAACCGAAGCGATTATCAGGCACGATGTAGGCTACTACTGTGGCTCATCAATTATCCTAGTAAGAACGCAAATAGCGAAAATATTAGGAAAAACTTAACAATCGCTGGAAATAATGTTAAATTTAGGGATTTGTTTGTCGATATCGTCAATTTGTAATTCAATTTACAAATCCAATTTTTACTTGCATTAGTCATCAGTACAACTATTGTTGTTAGGAAAACTTATTGCGATAACATATTTTATGATATATTTAGCCCCATACCCAACTTGTTTCTCTATCCTTGAATAAGTGTTATTCAAGTATAGACTATAGGATGTTGCTCTGTATCTTTCACTCTTGGTATGCTAAAACGATAACAGGCAATCAAGAATATACCGCCCTCTTTGGTCATACTTAAGGTCCCAAACCACCAAATCAGCTCCCTATTGCTTTGTGTGGTTAAGAGGTCAAGTTTGTGTTAATTGTTTTCACCTTTAGAGCAAACTGGTTCATTCAAATCATTGTTTTTATTGAAGATCAAGATGTCTCCTGCTTAAAAACAATCACTTTTGTAGGGGTAACTAGCATTATTCCCCGCTACGGGCCAATGATATCTATCTTAGGTACGACAGGCTGCCTATATTCTTAGATCAAGGGTTTAGCTCTAAATTGGTGGAAACAGTGAAATTGTGTAAAATGATAACATTCAAGAAAAAGCTAGAGATGTTGGGCCTAATGTGGAGGAAATAACCTACAAATGCCAAATTATGAAATATTTTGGTACATTTACAGCACTTTTTACCTTTTCAAACAGCGCCGTGTATGGCCAAAATGCAAAATGTGTGCAATCTTAAGGACATTCCCCATTCAATTATACAGGGTTTTCAGTCAAACTTTGCGATGGAATTACTCAATAACGTGCAACATACGAACGTAGGATAAGGTGAATTTTTCTTTAGGTATGTATTTGCCAAGTTCCTCGAGGTGGACAATAGAAAACATCAACTTTACTACTTGTAGCAAGATTTTATTTTAAAAACCCGATTGGTAGAGTTATAAGCATTGCAATGTAATGTCAACCAGTGGACACAGGAGACAGAAAACCACTGGACGTATGACTGGACGTATGAGTGAGACATGATGGTAATACTAAGATATCTTCTTTGGCCATGGAGTGCATAATCAGACAGCTAGCAGGTCACGCTCTGCGCACTGCTAGGTATCATTTTTTCTTTTCACGAGATGTTGCTGCTTCATGCAAGCTCAGAAGAATTCCGAGATTTTCTGAATAGAAGAGCTCACTATAGATCGCTTTCTCATAAAACCACTGTATGTTGAAAGACTATCTTATTCACAGTTGTTTGATTTATTATTTTCTGCAACCCCTCATATCAAATAGTGTTACTCTATGACTTTATAAATGGCATAATTCTTGATATGTGTGATATGCAACTACAAACCTTGGACGTTACCGTTTAGAACATTTGAATAACTGCTTGCCAAAATAGTCTTCATTATAAGGCATTGATCGTTCATATAATACAACAATTAGAAGTGTTAAGCATGATTATCAGCTTCAAATATTCACAAAGATCGGAGTTTTTTGTAGTTCCACATGCTCTCTGTATACAGTCATTAAAAAAGGTAACTTTACAGGTAATAAATGGACTTTTAACTCCCAGTTAAAAATATATATCCTACATAAAAATATTAAATCATAAAGTTGTTGAGAAGTTTATCTTCATTAATATCAGATATTGCACGCTAGGATCGGTTGAATATTGTAGAAGTGACAATCCAAAATGTAAGGTAAAGTTACAATTTCATTTTCACATTTAACATTTCAACACGGGGGAGAGTATGACAGGTAGCGTGTGTGTGGCGTATTGATCCATCGGAACAATACGGCCGACTGCCCAACCTGCGCATGCCTCCCCCAATTGCACTACCGGTAATCGATAAGGTACTCGTAGATGGGTCCGCGTGTAGAAAATAAAAATGTGAAAATGAAAATCAGACTTCACCTTACATGTTGAAGTGTCACTTCCTCAATAATCACCCGACCCCGTGCAATAACTCACATTAAAGAAGATGAATTTTTCAACAACTTTATTATTTAATATTTTCTAGGTAGGATAGATATTTGTAGAGTTAGAGGCCCATTTATTACCTGTATAGTTACTTTTTTTTTGATGACTGTAGACCATACCATGTGTTAGGGATATCCATTTGAAATACGTGTGTTCCCCGCGACACTACACGCATGGATGGTTTACTTTACCTTGACTGGACAATAGGTAAATCGATCGGTAACGCGGCTTTCTACACAGAGAATGACAGAACATTGGCTTGAACGTTTAGAGCAATAAGACTTGCAAATTGTTTACATTTTGTGGCAACGAAGACTCCACTGTATTTGCTGCTGAATTATAAGAAGGGACCCGACCATCTTTAACGAGATATGGCAAATTTATTGAGACACTTTTCAATGATTTGTTTTTGCATAAACATGGCGATACAGTTTTCAATATTTTAGTTCAATGCAAATGATCAAATCACCTGTATAAATAATATTGAAGCCTTGGCTTCTATAATATTGAGCTCATAGTGGAATGTTTGCCTGAAATGTTCAAAAAATAGCAAATTTGAAACTCTTGTCATTTTCATCCTTGCACAAACGTCCGTTCCATTGGTGAGCGAGGTCAGTCGCGCTGGCTGAAAAAATAGCAACATTGCGTGACATGCTAGCTGACGTAATATTGCTAACAAATTAAAAAGCATAATAGAAATTCGTTTGAGGCCAATCTTTAAGGATAAGCTTGAGCGACTTTATCGAAATTCATGCTGCAAAAATTCATATGGTCTTTGGGTGAAAAACAAATAATTCAAAGTCAAGTACTGTGCATAATAGGGGTAATCGGGCGGATCTTCCTAGGTCAATGTCATTCCTCAAAGGCGCTTAGTTGAATTGCTTTATCACAACACGAGAATCAGTCGTTATTATTATAGTATTTTCATTTTTCACCTGATAATATAGATTGGGCTGCAAAAGAAACTTATCACATTTTGCATGACAACAATCAAAATTCTATACATAAAATTGAACAATATTGGGACACAGGTAAACGCATCCTTTTACTAAGCACAATAAACCATTCAGGTAGGGCAATGGTATATGTTTTGAACCCGGGCGTACTTTCTTATTATTCACTATGGTGTTACGTTTAAACCGAATACAACTTGATAAACTGTTTGGGTCCCGAACACTGATCGAGATCAGTGGCGGATCCAGGATTAAAATTTACGGGGGGCTGACCAAGGTTTTTTTAATTGGTACCCCCAAAAATCGTAAAAGGTCCCCAATTTTGTTGCCGTCAGCGCGTGAAATTCTGCTAAGTGGGGGGTGGGGGGGGGGGGGGGATCACCGATGTGGTCTTCCCCAAACCGGGGGAAAACATCGCATCGTCGCAAATGTACCGACGGAACCAAACTATGCCTCTGACAAAGGTAAAGTGGTACACATAAAAGAGCTATTGTCAATTTTTAAGAGTATGCCCGCCTACTCCGCCCCCCCCCCCGTATCCGCCACTGGAGATGATCGCCACATAAAGTCAATGAGGTGTGCTATCAATATCATTTACAAAGGTGCGGGATCCAGTTACCAGGTTGTTATGTAATTCGATAGTAAAATATTATAATCCCCACTTACATAACGCCTTTTGTTGCTCCGTCCAATGGTTCGGGGTGTTCGCAAAACACGTAGGCTGATCGCCACTCTAGATTCAATACCGCTTTTACTGTGAATTCAAGATTGATAACATAGCAATGGAGGAATAACCTTCATGGAACAGTTTCATCAGAAATTCATACATTTGTTTCTATGTAGGAAAGAAGCTTAGAAATTGTTTGCATACGGGTTTCGACAACCAATCAGCTGTCTTCCTCAGCGGACGGTGCTTGATCCAGCGATTGTGTTTCTAGGATGTTTCTTGATGACGTCATCTGATATTGATGATGACGCCCTCTGGATCACTGTGTCCTAAATGTGACTGAGTTGGTATATTCTAAAATGGGACGATTACAAGATTATTGCCAGAGTTGACACTCAACGTCCAAATGGATACGTGAATCCATTTGGATTTAGAGGAGAGGTACTAATCAACAACAATATCTTATGAATGGCGACGAGGGGCGTACAGATTTATGTCATAAACTTATTGTACACATTTCCCACTTTCGGACAGATCTCATGTTCTGATAAAATTCCCTGAAGCACGTAAGGTCTCCTAATGACCAAACTCTTGAGGTATACTAAAGGATAGCCAAGGTGGCTTTATCTTTTTTGAAAAAAAAGAGAAATTAATACAATACTTATTGTATACATTTTATTTAGCAATTCAATTAATACTTACATATCGACAAAAAGACATACATATCTGTTGTAGAGCAGGCTGCGGGTACACATTGTCCAAAGGCGAATCTTACCTACAATAACGGAACAATGTACCATTCAACATAAATTTCACTCAAATAATGTCCACGATCCTATCCATATGCTATATAATGTGGTATGCATGTGACGCGCATGTGGCGTGCTTGATCTTCTCAAGCGATACTTTTAATATGGTATACATGTGGTATACAGGGTGAGTAAAAAAAAGGTGTACTCAACTTGAAGGATTTTTAAAAATAAATATGAGCATTTGTCACCCAAATTAATTTAATGGTAAACAAGTCCTATTTATTAGCTTTAATAATAATTTTATTTGGTTAGAATTGTTTAAGAGAAACTCATTTTACGCGTATTTGAATAAAAGTGGCTATTTTTAGATCCGAACAAGGTACATCTTCGAGGGCTCAAATTCAATATCATCAGGTATTATAAGCAATAACAAATTACAGTCCTGACAAAAGTTTCTAAAGTCTTCAAGTACTACGGCAACGTATTGACAATGCATGTCCGGGAATGCATGCAGAGCTTTGCAGATCTCCAGGCGCGCCATCAACAGCATGAAGACCATAGCGAGACTGTTTAACAATAATGGTGGTCACGTAGAAGGAAGAGCTGCTTGATTTATATTTGCCTATTGATGGACTTACCTGAAAACAAATTGTCTTCAAGAATGAATGTCCATGTAGAGGAAGAGAGAGAGAGACTTTTACTATACTAGTCTTACTGTGGATATCGATATTTTGACCGTATATTTTAACTGTATCGAGGACAATACTTGCTTAATCGAACATATTTATGAAAAATAGGTGTAATATTATTTTTTATCAAAATACTTTATTGTATATTTTATACAGTATCAGATAGTCACTCATTTGGCCATTTTTATTCCACGTCCTTGTCCTGTTTATCATGTTTATGAAATCTATGGATCATTTTTAAATCCTTGCAATTACTTTAACTCACAAGTGGTGATAATACTTTATCTTTATTTCATGTTAAATGATGAGGAGAAATTCTGAACAAGGCTATTATTTATTAAATTGGTTTAATAAATAGGCTGTTTAATCCTTTACATGTTAATCCTAGTACACATTATTAAGCGCTCTTTGAGCGTGAAATCACAAATTTGTTCGGTTTCAAAATTTAGTTATTTTACAGAAATATTCATATCTACTAAACGGTACCATATATTGCCGTGACTCTTTTTGCCGATGATAGCAGATAAATAGCGTAATTGATTAAATTATTGGTTGCCTTAATTTTGTGGTCAGAAATATTTTTTATTAATTTATCAATCAGAGTACACTTTTTTGACTCACCCTGTACATGCGTCGCTCGCATGTGGTGTGCAAGATCTTCTCGATCTCGAGTGATACTTACAACATGTAGGCATAAGCCATGATAGCATACATTTTGATGTTGTGTTTAAAATAAGAACAAGCTATAGAGTGACCTAAATTGCGATTAATTCGAAGGAATTTCTTATTCATTGACGTCATTACGTTATCATACAGTCCTCATAACAAGTAATTTACCAGGTAATAGATATACTCATAACACAATTATATTTCCTACGTAAAAATATCAAATCGCAAACAAATAATTTTCTCTTTGATTTGAGATATTGCACGTGTAGATTGACTGAGTATTAAAAAAGATATGTGTCAAAAAATCAAAAACAAAGTCCGTTTTTTTTTTTTATTGAAGAGGAGAAATCGATATAGAAATTTGTAATTTGATATTTCAAGTTTGAACTATATAGAAAGGTGTAAGCGTACTTATCACCTTGTAAGTCACTTCATTGATCACTGCCTATATATCTGCAATGACTCCTATCCATAGAAATAAGCTTCAAAATGAGAGTTACTGACCTATGACGTACTTAACAATACCACAAATACACCAGTATCTTGAATGCAGGCAACCCTATCTTTAGATTTTGTATCAAACTGTCTCATTAATAACAGGATATCGCCCGATATTTGAAGAAAAAAACCCCGTTCATTTCTTTGTATGCCAATATTAAATTGACGATTACGCATGGCTTTTACTTTGAAATGAATGAACGAGTAGTCACAACATAAAATAGTTAGGGGAGGATTGGGCAACTGGTCCAGTTAACCATATTTCATGATTTAAAAGATTAAAGCGCGTGTAAATAGTTATCGAATTGTTATGAAAATATCACCCATATAATCAATGTTAAAAATATTTCAAAAAAAAGTCAATTACCACTAACTGAAAATATTACGTGTCGTGGACCAGTTACCCCATCATTGGTGCAACTGGTCCAATATGTTGGTCTAACGGTTAAAATACACAGAAATCAGTGAATATCAACACGGAAACCAGGCAGTATTTTCTTTACAAACACATACATTTTACATATTATTTAACGTGTAAAAATGATACATGTCTCATGAAACCCATGTTTTATACAGTTTTCGTGGTTAACGTGTAAATAGCAGTAGTACTAATGGTGTATTAAGCAAGCGAAGTTTTCGACTGCACATTTTTTAGATAAAACGGTACGAATCTAGTTAAATGGTTACAGAGATGTGATGTTGAGATACCCCATATATTTGTCTATATAATACCCCTATCTTTAATGATTTTAATTATTTCATATAATCATCATTTAGTACTTATGATAAACTATCTTGATAATTAGCAAGCTTTTCATGTCACAGGGGAAGTAAAGCAGTGAATAGAATGCATTAATCATGGTATTTCGTCATTGCAAATATCTTTACAGACACCATTCATAATTCATAATACTGAGGTTTTAAACCATTCTAAAGCAATTTCATGTCATATTGTAATCATTCAATAGCAGAAATTGTGGTACTAGGCCCAAAATGCCCCAAAAGATCTAAGAACCAGTGTGAATTGTTTCATTTTTTATTCACATTTCAATACCGAGTCATGTTTCATTGACACTAACAACTAATTTTCAAACTGAATTTCACAATTTTGATAACGTTTTTGCAGGTTGACTCAGTTGCCCAATACCCCTTTGGACCACTTGCCCAAACAAATGACTCAGCAGTTTGTCGAGATGAAAACAAATTCAAGCACGCCTGTGACATAATAAATTTTACGCCAAAATGTCTCAAAACATACCACCATTTGTCATAATAATCAATAACTTTTCCGGAAAAAAGGCAAAACTACATTTTTGTTTTTGGCCATTACACAGTTTTCTGTAGCCAGCGAGCATTATTAAATTCACAATTATTACGGCGTTCGCGTCCTAGAAGTAGACGAGGTCTTTAGTTAAAATAAGAAATGGTGTGCTTTGTTATTAGCAAATCCATCTGTACCAAATTAATACACGTGATAATGATTTAATTTGTAGCATTCTTTAAATGATAATATTGACCGCAAATCCAAACCACCAATGTCCCAAGTTAGCAACATGCGCCATTTACCGATCGTTACAACCACAACCTTATGGTTTTAATCGTATTTCGGAAAGTCCCTAAACAAAACAAGCACCGATCAAATGCAATGTGCACTTAGCATCTTAAGATGACTGTATTGCATGTATATATTTTACTGTTACATATCTATCAATCATATAAAGTACATTAAACAAATACTATCTGTGAATTATCAATCAGTCACTCAAGGAGGCGGCTTCAAAGATCTGGAGAATATCACATGTGAAAATACCCTAAAGTTGCAAATGTTTTGGCATGTAGAAGGTAAGGATATATGTCAAGTTGCGATATAAGTCGTACTATTCAAATGAAAGCAGTATGCCCATACCATTACAAAAACCTCCATTTTGGACCGGTTGCCCCAAGGACCAGTTGCCCCTTATTCTCCTATACATTTGTTTGTGGACAGTTATTGCTATGTTTTATCATATAGTATAGGGTTTTTTTCAATCGAATTGACTTTCTGTCGAATAGGATCTCTCAAGACTCTAAACATTAGTTCAGAAATAATGGTCAAACTCCTTTCAATCGAAGGCTTTTGATCATTGAATGATTTCTGAAGTTTGCTTAACATTTTCCACGCGGCTATTAGTTTTACCACATACAAAACAGATTTGTCAGAAACAATTCCAAACTTTCCAAAGTCTATCTCAAGAATTACTGAACCAATACTAGTTTGTACTTATCTTAATGCATTTTCTCATCGTGATTCCAAATATGGTGGTGAAATATAATAATGTTTACATATTTAAAACATTTTGTGAAATTTTGGAACAGTTGTCTGCAGACGACTGCCGCGTCGAAAATGTTAAAAAGATGTAGGAATTACAGTGTGTTTGATATTGTTAACGGTCCTGACACAACGACTAGGCTCAAAATAATAGCATGTTAAGGTATACAATGGCAACGGTCAGCTTTTAGCGGCGCTTGGTTGACCAATTATTTGTCTTTTTATTTCATTCAAATCAAATTACTATAACAAGAGATATGCTTTTTCAAAAATGAGAGGGCAGAATCGATGGGTCTTATTGGCTTCGATAATGGACTTTATTGCAAGGAATATGATTTGTATAACTTCCACATAATATATATAGGATTTTAACTTTATGCGTAGATAATTATTTTATTTTTTTAATGAAAGGCAGAAGAATCGTTAACTTAACATGCTAACAATTAAAGAGATTGGCAGTTATGACCTATTTCAGGTTGTTTCAATCGTTACCAAAGCTTTGCAGAAAGAAATCGGATCAATAAATCATTCTCACCGAACGAATCGGCCATCATCATTATTAGTTGAATGAAATGTGGGATTCCTACAAAATGTTGACGTAATCGCTGTGAAATGTTCGACTTACCCCACGCCTAAATCTTGTGCTCACGAGACAATACTCGGCATCAAATGGAGTATCGTCTTCTTTCGCCTTTACGTCTCTACATTCATCAAATAATCCATAATCAGCACGGGTACCTGTTATGGCCCATGCCGCAGACGGCAGAGCACCGCTAGAATGGATAACTGAAATAATTCACATTGTTAAATTACCATAATATTAAATAATTATTCATTCTCAAATAACCAAGGGCAAGGCAATACTGAGTTATTGACCCACAAATTACTTTTTCTGCGACAGTGCATTTACACGCCTGATTGTTCATACTCCTGTCGATGCGTATAGGCCGACGTTGGCGGAAATAATAATTAGCATATTCAATCTAAAATGAATAAGGGCAAGGCTATATACTGAGTTATTTGACCCACAAATTACTTCGTCCGCGACAGTGAATTTGTACACGCCTGACGGTACGTACAGTAGGTCGATGTCGTCGGAAATCGGTGCGCGAGTTGAAGCAACGGCGGCCGATGCGCAATGACGGTGGTATGAACGCCCCGTCACTTGCTACATAAATATGTGCATGCTTGTATCGTACACTCATTGTTTTAAAAATCCAAATATACCTTCCTTGGAATGTATAGTACAAAATAGAACGTCTACTTTTGTTTCATTTGCCCAATAATTAGGTATTGGAGAAAATACGTGGATTCATTCAAGCAGTCTTATCTCAAGTTATGGATTTGAATTAAGACGAAGGTCAGGGATATCATATATGGTAAGGACATGCCATATGTAAGAAATAAGAAATGAGGCAGCTGATTTACGCGTGTGCACTCAGAAGTATATTTCACGTGCTGTATTGAAACTTCTGAAATACATAATTTTATTTAAACATTTCTAGGAGGGTTAATAAATCAAGAACATAACTAAATCATTATTATAAAATGAAATTATCACATTTTTATATGCCTTCGTTTGTTTATGAATTAGATTTGAGTTTACCTAACATAGACATTTGTCGATTGTGCACGAGTGGCAGGTGGCAGGTTTGTACAGCATGATTTGTGCTATGCCTATTATTAACCGACAGCTTACATTTCAGGGGAATTATCATAAGCTGATGTCACACACAATGATTGCTTACGCTATACTTGAGTGTGCATCCTTATATGGTTTACTCCTCCCACGGTGTCCTCAAAGGCCTGCATATGAATACTTTCGTCACGATTCTGATTTTGTCAAGCAGTGCAATAGTATACGTAGAGCCCGTCCTGATGATTGCACGCCACTAAATAGGTTCTCTTATAAAGCGACTGGATTTTTCAACTTGACACTTTTCTAAAGTTCATGATATGTGTGATAATTGAAGTACAAAATTTATATAAGGTAACCCTAAAAGTTCCGAGAAACGAGCCCCCGATTTTGGTGATCGCTCTCATTTATCATAAAAAAATTGAGCAGTGTTGACAGAACATGTACAATCAAAATAACCCCAAAACCTGAAACTGGACTGAAAAGATCTCTTTTTGCACAGTTGTAATAGTCCTAAAATCAGGATTATCCAATTGTAATCATTTGGGGGCAATAAGTACCACTCCTGATTACAGGGTGTTTTAGAATGATCTTTACCGGGTTTCAAAAATATATATAAAAATATAAAACAAATAGTGTTTCAAATTTAAACACTTGCGAAATGATGGTGGAAATGATTCTTACGTATTGCGTTAATTTCATTGAGATATCTCTTTTTGTCCCGCTGTGAAAAGATATAATCGAAGGTCGATGAAAAACGTATTTTCATATTTTGGCTCATATAATTAATCTTTAAAGCTATTCTCTCTAGCACTACCAGCATTTCAAACAATGAAACCCACACCTTTTTCAAATCCTGCCCTATTCAATCAAAGCTTTGTTTTTTATGCACACATCAATCGATTGTTATCAAAAGCTATTTAAAATAAGAAGAGGTGTGCAACAATAACGCGAATAACATTTCAGGAATAATTTAATGTTTAAAAGGGTTAGTGACTTTATAGATTTTCATAATTGTGATAATGGGTCATTTCGACAAAAACTTGAAATCTACTATCGTTACAAAAAAAGTCTGTATTCTTCATCAGAAATGTCCGATTTTCAAAATGTAACATTACCTATGAAAGCTTAGCGTTTGCGCAAGATATATATAACAACGGTCTGGACAATATCAATAAAAATCATACCGGAAAAAAAAATCGTATTACCTCGGTATAGATCATTCTGAGACACCCTGTACTTATGATTATGCTTGGGCCACAGGCTTCTAAATAGAGAGAAAATTCGATCGTCGTCGGCAAGGACTACAATCATTTAGTGGTGTGGAATCTGATAATATACCTTGGATACGGAGAACAATAGCTACTGAGAGCAATTTCGAGCAAATTAGTGGTGTGGATGTTTCTCATGATTGTTTTATATCTCTTATGCGACAATACCTTTAACAGCGTATGGTTTGCCTTTATAGTAATCTGCCACTACCGTCATTGTCTCGTTCAGACATTGGGGAGATATGTATCCTAAACCTTCCAGACCAGGTGGAAATGGAGACCTAGGTGCTGACGTCGATTCCCAGCTCCATCATCTTCCAGGTTCCAGTCTTGCAATTCATCCCAGATGCCAAATATAGCGCCGTAAATATCACCAACAAAATTGGAACGCGTTTCGTTCACATCTAGCCTGCTGTCTTCTCCTCCGAGAATGGTCCAATCTATCCTTACAGCTGAAACAGGTTGAGTTGCAGTCATGAACGCAGCGATGCCAAGAAAGATAGCGCACTTATAAATCCCCATTTTCAACAACTGAGATTCAATCTTTAGGAAGCTGCAGAATAATCAACACACGTTAATATCGATGCTAAAAATCCGTGGTCATCAATTTGAGATCTGGTATACTGAAGCTATATATGTCCTTACATGACACAATTCACGTGTTGATTTTGAGACGATCGCTGACCTACTGATTGGATCGTAGCAAACAAGAACCATAAATAATTGTGGTGAGCTTGAGCGATTGCTAAACTAACCTTGGACCGCGACAAAAAGAAACACACAAGAAAACAAGAAAGAAAAATAAATTAATACACTTATTATCACAATTACGTCTACCGTGGTTTTCCATTGGTCTATCACACAGCATGTATAAAGTATGGATAATTGCAATTTAAGTTTTATATACACGGTGTCCACAATCAAGTATGCTGGCATACCGAATTTCCATAGACAGCCAATATGCAGTCATGTTAATGCAATCTGGAAACATTAAAATGTTATGTTCAATAATTATAGAAACGTATTAAAACTTCAACAGAGTACATTTTTTTCATTACTTATGTTACAATAAATCGGAACGAGCGGAATTAAACATGTGTCATTGTATACAATATTGAAAGATGATCCGAGCTGCATAGCATCACCGTTAATTTCCTTTAAAAGAGGATGAACTAGTTCTCGACTTACCTCTTGTGACGCTGCTACAGTGCAACAGAGCATAAATTACCTCAAGTGCATGTTATTCAAATTACGCTCTAATTCAAAAGTAACATATGTAAGACAAGGAGCCAATAATATATTATAGCATACAGCTTGGTGATTTAATGTCATAGACAAAAAATGGTGTTGACCTTATTTGCATAATATCTATAGCATATTATATAGAAATACATAACAAATTTGCTTTCTGTAATTTCCAGCAAAAACTATACATGCTATTAACACCAAATTCACAGGATATGAAGTTCCTATCATTGTCAACATTTCTGTCTGAGAAAAAAATTCACATTTATCTTAACTTTTAAAAGAAAGCCAAAATCTGTCTTAATTAAGCTTAATTAATGATTTTTCAGAAACCATTTCCAACTTTTATAAAGCCTATCTCAAGAATAACGGAACCAATACCTGAATACTAAGAATGTTTGTACTTATTTTAATGCATTTATCATGTTAATTCCAAATATGGTATTGAAATGTAATTATTTGATATTTTTGAAACATTTTGTGCAATTTTTAAATGTCGTCTGCAGACGCCAGTCGCGTGGAAAGTGCTAAGATTAGTTTTGAAATGTATCTCATTGAAATGGCCATTTTTATTGCGAGGAACTTATTGCAAAAACTAATATGAATAATATCTTTTTAATAATTGTTATTGAATCAGGCAGTATTTTTTGTCGTCCAGGTATTTTACCCGTAGTCATGGTGATACTGACGAAGTTGAAAACAATATGACCTTGAATCAATGTAGCGTTGAAAGTTGAAAGTACTTTTAGATATTTTGTTGGTAGGGATGTGCCGCCAGCAAAATGAAAAATTGACTCATACATTTACCACTTATAGGGAGGAAATGGACCCATAGTTTACCGAATACCCATAATCTCCCTATATAGTTGACAGATTTTGCTGAAATTCTGTGAAAAACAGCAAAATTAACCATTTTAGACCCATACATTTACCAAAAATGGCTTTGAAAAGGGGTCCTTCATTAACCAGTGAGTGAAAAATGGGACCCTGTTTGGCAGCACATCCCCGTAACCTCCCGTAACCTCATATTTACCCTATACATTTACACCCTTCACGTGTAAATCAAGTTGTGTGTGAGCATATGACATGCAGTTGTGTGTGAGCATATGACCTGCAGGTAAGCTGCAAAGGCAGTAGCGTAGCCAGTGGGGGGGGGGGGGGGGGGGGGGGGGGGGCCGGGGTGGCGAGTCGCCCCCCCCCCCGGACACCTAAAATGGGGACGGCGAAGCGGAAAAATGGGGACGAGAAGAAGGGGAGAAAAGAGAGAAAGAAGGGGGAAGGAGAGGGAGAAAGAGAAGAGAAAGGG